>CM068376.1:172648735-172773780 GCA_034769895.1 Magicicada septendecula
CACCTTGGAAAGTGTAGGCTTAGGAACATTATCATTGTCCTCTTCATCGTCACTATCATCTCCAACTTCTTCTTTCTGACCTTGCATTTGATAGACGATCTCTTCCTCTGTTAAATTCTGGTAGCCTACGTCATCTTCATCGGCACCCAACCATTCTCTTATGTCTTCAATGTTGGTAGCTCCAAAAGCACCTGCATAATCTTCATCTTCCAAACCCTGCAGGTCGATCTCTGGCTCTTTATCGTACAAAATCTTATTCCATGCATTGCATAATGTAGATATTTTGATCTCATTCCAGCTGTTTGCCCAATTATAAATAGCAGTTTTAATACTGTATTCCTTTATTTTTTTTAAGAGTTTGTTGACCCCTATTGTCCATTTCTTCATCATCCATAAAAAATACCATGCATTCGTCGAGTTGTTTACATCTGTAAAGGAGTTTGCAACTGAGGATTACTCCCTGATCCATTGGTTGGATAAGCGAAGTCGTATTGGGAGGCAAGTACATAGTTTTGATTTTTCCATTGCTGCTAGTCAATAAATTACCGGAGGGATGAGCAGGAGCATTGTCTAATATCAACAAAGCTTTAACATCCTCTTCTTTTATTTTTAAAACATCTAGCTGGAATTTTCTAACCTCTGGCACAAAATTATGAAAAAACCAATCGCTGGAAAATTTCTGAGTAAACCATGCAGTCTTGTTTGCTTTGTAAATAACTGGTAGGCTTTCCATAATGTTTTTAATTGCTCTAGGCTTAGCTGATATTCCAACAACGATGGATGTTAGACGGTGAGACCCATCTGCGTTTGCACATAAGAGAGCAGATAGTCTTTGTTTATTTACCTTTCAGCCTGGTGTGGAATTGTCCATTCTATAGGCCTGAGTATTCTGAGGAATGGATCTCCAAAACAAGCCTGTTTCGTCACCATTACAAATTTGGGAAAGAAGAAGTTTTTCATCAGTAATTACTGCTTTAAGTTTTTGGCGAAACGGTTTGACACTAGAAACATCGGAACTTAAACTTTCCCCAAATATTTTCCGGCTTACAATGGAATGCCGCTGCCGAAATTTAAAAAGCCATCCTGTACTAGCTTTAAAATCAGTTTCTCCCAATTTTTGAGCGAATCTTTCTGCCGCTGCCTGTAATTCTACACCTCTAACTGGAACACCAACTGAACGTTGCTGCTTGTACCAAGTGTATACAGCATCGTCAATATTACTGAACTTTGCTGCAGTCGTTCGTTTTCTTTTAACAATACTCACATTTGGCGTATCTTGCTTTAAAGCAAAATTGGAAATTTTTGTTCTGTCTTTTTTTATATCATAAAACGTAGACTTACTAATTCCAAACTCGTTTAAAATATTCTGCACAGAATAACCAGCGTCTATTTTACTCAACACTTTCATTTTGTCTTCTAAAGTTAAAGTCTTGTATTTACCTCTAGCACTCATATTGTAATACAGTACTGTAAATTAATACTAAACAGTGTTTGAAGAAATGTGGTTTGAAAAGCTGTACGCAACTAAGAAATAACTTCAGTACAATAGAACGCACACGAATACAATAACAATGACGCACACACTACTAGAACAGCAGTTGAAACTGGACTAAACCCAGTCGGGGTGGGGGTGCGTATCGCACATTTTGCCAACATAACACTTTAAGAATTCCCTAAAGGCAAATGTTTTCACAAAGAATTCATAAAATTAATTTTTTTGTGAATTATAATTTTTTTAGGGAGTCCGAATTATCGTAAATTCCGAATTAGAGAAGTCCGAATTAGAGAGGTTTCACTGTATTTACCTCCATTAAATTCTTCAACTCACCTTAAATCATTCTCCTCTTATAACAAAATACCTGATACCCTCTTTGTACCTAGGATGTGTGTTCCCTTACCTTATACTCACTCCCTTATTAGTTCCTGGCCCTTCCAGGTAACTCCGCCAATGCTCATTTAAAACTATTCACCCCCCGCCACAACGTCTTGTGTTGAGGACTCCTTACCACACTACACTCACTACAAAATTTCACCACCATCTATTTACTCTCCATTTACATCACTCACTTTCTCTACATACATGCACTTTGTCTACTGTGTCCTACTACTGACCCGTTTCTGTATTACTTTTCTTCCAAAATTCGTATTTTGTCTAATACCCATTTAAAATTTAACTTTGACTGTCTTAATGCCTTATTGAAATAATTATCACCCAAACTCCATCTTTTACCACATTTTACATTAATATGATCATTGAAAATTACACTACAAAATTCATAACAACCTCAAATTAATTTAATCATCTAATTTAAAACCTTTTAAACCAATTTAACATTTATTATTCAAACATTTTACTTTACTTCAAAGTCATTATCAAAATTCATACTTACTTATGGTCAATCACTCCATCAAATGAATACATCATCACTTGTCGTAGACTCAAACTATAAACAATTCTTACCACAAATATAATGTACAAAACCATATGTACCTTCTGAAACATTATAACAATCATATGACCCACAACTAAACACATTTTACATTTATTCATTTACTATTTATTTTAAAGTTCAAGTCTCAGAAACATTATTTAAATTCATTATCAAAATTCATTTATACAACATTAATTAATCAATTAATTCATCTACAATTTATTTTAATTCAATCAGTTATTTAAACACATTACTTTAATTACCTTATTCCAAAACAATTACAATTAATTTATTACAAACTCTCATTATTTATTTAGTCTAATAAAATATTATTATTATTATTAAATAAATTTCTACTACATACACACATTGTTTACATAAAATACATTTTACAACACAAACACAATTAATCTCACTATAAATTTATTTACAATGTTTTGTCATTATTTTTCTGTTTACCACACCTCATTTCGTAAGTTAGCCAGGTCATCACCATAAACTAAAATAATTAAATGTTCATTCATTGTTTGTTTAACCACCATCATCGTAAATTAGTCTTATGTTTTTATAACACAACTCATCTTTATCCACATACATTACATTCTTATTATTAATATAATAACCCATTAACTCTGTGTCATTTGTAATACCTTTATAATTTATAGGATTATTCCTTTTTATTATTTCATAAACCTCGTCAACATTAGTTATTTTTGTCCAGTCTCCCTTAATATTATTTGTTATTCCCATGTCATTTGTATCATCATATTCATTTACTATATCAATCACATCATAAGGTAAGTGTTTATCATCTATAACGGTATCATCAAAATAATCATCAATATCTATTTCACAAGGTAAGCATTTCACATATTTTATTCCCTCAAATTCTAATCTCTTAACTAACCCCTCATAACCTGTATTTAACTTAAATACCTGTATCATTCTCTCTCTCTCTCTCAACGTATTTCTCATCATAACATCGGTCACAGCACCTCTGACCTACTTCACTCCACGCAAAGGGCACCACAAACTTACTACACTTCTTGGCTCTTCCAAGAACACCACAAAAAAATTAAGGGACTACTCGAAGACACCTCGTCTTCCACATAACCTCTGGAGGAACCTTTGTCCTCAAACATCACGACTAGCGGAGTCCTTACTCCACTTACATCACGGGGAAAATTTGCCCTTTGCCACCCTAACCTTTCATCACACTCTCTCACAATTTCATCAACACTCGCTAACACTTCGCTATTAAACTCTACTTCAACAAAAACTTCATCACCACTATTTGTTTTCACTATATCACTCTTAAATAGCTCGTTTTCCACTATCTTATCATTATTACTTATTAATTCATTTTTACAACTGTCACTTTACCTTGTTAATTATTTCTTCACTATTTTTTGTCATCATATCGCTATCTTTGTCACTTACCTTCTTATTAACTATCTGAGTTACTTTACTTTTAATCTGTTCCTCTACTGATTCTATTACTTGTTCCTTAAATGTCATTAAATGTTCGTCAATCTCATTCAGACGTTTATTCATATTCATTTCAAATTTAACATTTTGTGTATTCATTACATCGAAACGACTATTTATTTTAGCGAAATCACTCTTTATTTCTTTATAAATTGTGTTATTTCAATTCACTAACATCACTGCTTAATTTATCAAATTTATTATTTTGTTCTTTGAATTTTTCATTAAAATCATTACTTTGTTTATTGAAATTACTATTTACCTCACTGAAATTGGCTTTCATAAAATTAAATATGTCATCTAATGACAATTCTTTTTCTTTTATATTTGTTACCTCGGGAGTCGATTTTGCTCCCGTCTCACTACTTATACTGTATTTTCATTTGGTTTCTTATTTTTACTATCTAACTTCGGGATTAATTGAATTCCCGAATCATTCGTGACAGTTGATTCATTTGTAACATTTAATTCATTTGTTTTATTGTCTTGACCCACATTCGGCGTTGAATGAACTCCCAGGCCACTCATGACGGCTGATTCATTAAATTCAGTTATTTCATTTATATCATTTTTGTTATTTCCTGCCATTTTTAAATTATGAAATTATCATATATTTTAACAATCCTTATTTTACATTCATTAAGTATTATTCAATTGTATAGGTATTACTTACATATAACATACTCTAACATGACATCGTTTTTCATAATTTTTTACGTTAGTGCCTTAACCACTAAATCAGTTATTTACGAGTAGACGTGGTCTGTACAAAATTTAAATTTGTACAAACTGTCCCTGTTTAGTCGCGCCGTTGAGAACTTACTGATGTTATCACTAATAATCTTCAATAAAAATACACATCTTACAAATCCCTTACCTGCATCGGGTCTCAGAGTCTTCACGTGAACTCGTTACCTATAACTGATTTAGGGTTATGTTTAATTAACGAACTCAACTCTCATTTCTCGTTAACTCCCGCAACATTTATTGAACAAGTTGTATAATATTCACTTATAGACATAAAATAATGATATAACTTACTTTTCAACTAATAATCAGAGTTCGAATACAACAGATTTTAATATTGAGTGTTACACCCCATTTGCCAAAGATATACAAAGTATAGCATTCTTGTCATTATTTTTCTTTTTATATTGTACTTAAAATAAGTAATTACTTAAATTATAGAAAGGCAACCAAGTAATTGCTCTCATTCATACTCGACTTTCATACTTCGTTTTATTTGTTTAGAGCTCTTTTATTAGAATTTCATAATTATTAGTTTGTCATACGGTTATGGTGATGATGTCGTCGCTGCAAACTATGCGTTGTACTCCTTACGTCTTCTCTCACTTTTGTCCGAAATTAGTTCTCACAATTTAATTTTGACGGCCCAGAATTTGTAATTAGTTCTCACATTTTTATACCACTTTAAATTATAATTTAATCCACATTTTTGAAAGTTTTAATAGATGTTCGGCTCCTGAGCCTTTTACATTCAACCGGCCGGTTTGATTACTGTAAGACGACAGACGCTGAACACCACGCGTCCAAAATGGCCTAAAAAGTTCTCCGGAGCGGCAACTTGCTCCTTGATTGGTTAAAAGGCGCCACGTGATCTCTCCTCCTTAGTCTCTTCTCTGAGCACGAGTCTACTGTAAGCATAAGCTGGCCGAGAACCATACAATCTGGGGCTCGTTAAAAAGTTCGTGATTATTCATCTGTACGGGCATGCATGTCCGCATGCTTTCACATTCCAGAGCATCAGGAGTCGATGCCTGTTGACAAGCTTTCTGTACAAATGTGCAACTGGGCGTTCCCTATGGGAAGGTCTACTGTTAAAAACTGAGGCCCCAAATGGGTAATGTACTTCTACCATTAACTCTTAATAAAGAAAAAAAAACCCTCAAATCTGTCCCGTTACAATACCTCCCCCCCAATGAGAGGTTTTCTGCCGAAACAGAAAAACTCTCATTGCTAAAACCTAAGAGGATCAGCGAGTATATGTTGCCAACAACCCCCCCCCTTTATTTCTTAATATATCATGGGTAAACTATCCCCCTAGCTCGGCGACTATGGCTGCACCTGAATGATTCTACTGGACTTCTCTGTCCTAGATCCCAACACCGTAAACTCATACAGAAACACACCACAGTATCACCTAACCTTGTAACATTTCCGATAAGAATCAATAACTGGCTTTATACCCAACCAACTCCTCAACTGATATATCGCTTCTTATAAATACTGGATTGCCTTTAGCAAAGTACTGGGTGCGTACATATGTGCCTTACTATTTTAAACACACTATCTCCAAATATTCATCATTATCAGTATAAAATTCACATAAACATTTCATATTTACCTTTAAATAACATTCACTCCCATTTCTCAACTTCTAATTGTTTGTTTGGATATTATCATCTCAAAACAAAATAAATTTCATTCATTTATTTAAAGTTCATTCCCAAAGTTACTATTTTAAGTTAATTGACTTCATCTCTTTGAATTAATCATTTTAATTTCAAAATTCAAAATACTTTAACATGAATTTAAATTCCCTTAACTATATGTTAACAATGATTATAAAACGAACAACTTATTTCTATCATTTATGTAAATACAATTACACATGGTTATAACAGATAACATAAACATTATTTATCAGCTGATACATTATCATCCTATAGCAAACATCAAAAAATAAAATAAAAATTTTTCCCCCCCCAAAAAAAAGTTTAATTTCCAGAAATATCTATTTTGACAATTAATAAAAAGAAGCAAAATTATTTAATTAAATTAATTAACAAAAGAATCTATGAATCAATTACAAGAAACATACAGTACTGTGCGAATTAATGTGAACACATCATAATTATCACAATTTTACTTTTTTTTCACAGTTGGCAACACTTTTATGTCAAAGTAGCGGCCATTTTGTTTTACTGTTCTGACAGTCAGTGAGTAATGAGACATAGCAAGCTACAGACGCGTTGCATTTTGTTTTTTTTTTTTTAGAATTATTGTGTTTTTGCTGAAGTAAGCTGAACTAAGGCTTTATTTGCTTTTTATTTTTGAAGATGGATATTACTCCCAAAAAGCGCACTAAAATTGTTACTTTGAGTGAACACACATCAATGACTCAAAGAGATATTGCCAAGGAGTATGGTGTGAGTTTAGGAGCTGTCAACAAGATTTTGAAGCAAAAAAGGGACACTGGGACGATTGAAGTGAACAGAAAAGGGAAATGTGGAAGGAAAAGAAAGACAACAGCAAGGGATGAAGCTTTTTTAATAAGGGAAAGTAAATTAAACCCTAGGAAAACCAGCCAAGAACTTCAGCAAGACTTAGCACACGCTGGAGTTATTGTTCATGACTCCACCGTACGAAAATGACTTATAGAAGGAGGAAGAAAAACAGTCAGACCTAAAAAAAAAAACAGTTATTGACTGCTGCCATGATGACAAAACGATATGATTGGGCAAAAAAATATGTGAGCTGGACTGTTGAAGATTGGAGAAAAGTGTTGTTCTCAGATGAGAGCCATTTTTTGGTACAAGGACAGCGATCTCGTTTTGTTAGAAAAAGTGACAACGAAAAACTTACGACAGCTCATATTGATCAAACAGTTAAACATCCGTTAAAGAAGATGTTCTGGGGCTGCTTTTCTTATAAAGGTACCGGATGCCTTGTGCCGATCGAAGGCATGATGAACTCGCAAAAATACAGAGACTTGCTAGAACACAAATTGGAAGGTGAACTAAGAAA
This sequence comes from Magicicada septendecula, assembly GCA_034769895.1. Classification (NCBI taxonomy): domain Eukaryota; kingdom Metazoa; phylum Arthropoda; class Insecta; order Hemiptera; family Cicadidae; genus Magicicada; species Magicicada septendecula. Next base: position 172,656,424 of record CM068376.1, read on the forward strand.
AGTTGATGCCAACGGTCAAGCAGTTTATCAACAAGATTTGGCTCCATGTCACATGTCCAAGATCATGATGAAATATTTCAAGGACAAAAAGATATCATGCCTTGAATGGCCAGGAAACTCACCGGACCTTAATCCAATTGAAAATCTGTGGGCTATTGTAAAAGCTAGACTTTGTAAAATAGATTGCACAACAAAAACAAAACTGATTGAGGCTGTAATCCACACATGGTTTCGAGACCAGCAAATATCAGAAAACTGTAAAAAACTTGTTGATTCTATGCCAAAACGTGTTGAAGACGTTATAAAAGCCAAGGGAGGACATATTTCCTATTAAAACAATTTAAATTGTATTCTTTTCTCTTTTTTCTTCGTCTATAACTAATAAATGTTGTTTTTTTCAAATTATCACTTGTGTTCACATTAATTCGCACAGTACTGTACTACATCTCTAACACCAGTCATCAGCTGATGTCTCATTCTCAGGTGAATGACCTTACTTCGGGCACACTAAATACAACTAACACAAATACATAAAATCATATAATGTAAAATACATAATACATGTTTATAATTCCTACACTCTAACATAGTACCACCACATAATAAAACATAAACATTCATAAATGATACAAATCTCATTCCATTAAAATAAACATTTAATTTGCATCTGAATAAAAATTACAAACATTTCAATTTAAGGTTTAGTTTCAAATTCTAGTAACTCTTTACGTCGTTACATTTTATTATTACATTTCAATTATGAATTTCTATTAATCATTTTCATCATCAATTGGTTTAGGTGATTCTCAGTCATTCACAATGATTTGATTTATTGAATGGGCATTTAGATATAACCTTACCCACCTTCTTCCTTCTAACAACCACTAACGGATTTATATAGGGTGACACCAATCTCTCAAAAGTACAGAAAAACCTCTCTAATTCGGATTATGTGGGGCAAAGCCTAGTCCGAATTAGAGAAAAATCAGAATTATAGAATATTTTATAGAAATATTTTATTCATACTACAGTATAGGTAAAGTGCCATAAAAATAAATATTAAAACAACGTAAATATTAATGGAAATTTAAATTTATTGTACTTACAAAATGGATAACTAAATTCACATAAACAACAATCTTTCACCATCAATGTTTTCAAGTTAAGTTCGCACACAAAAAGTATATAAGTAATGCACACCTGCAATTATTAATGTACGTAAATATTAATGGAAATTTAATTTTATTGTATTTTACAAAACAGAAGAATAAATAATTTCACGATACCAACAAAAAAAACTTCACTGGCAGTGTTTTCACTTTAGCACACAAAGAGTTATGTAATATTAATGGCTGGTCCCTGAAGTTGACGGTTTTGATTCTTCCCGAACTGAAGCTACAGGCTTAAAAAAGGTTGAAATTGTAGACTGTTTTGCCCTGTTGTATTGTTTTTTAATAATTTCTTGACACATTTCTTTGATGATAAATAGTATTTTTGAAATTCTGGGTCAGTGTCAATAAAGTTAATAACTGCATCGAGATTTTCCCGCACCTTGGAAAGTGTAGGCTTAGGAACATTATCATTGTCCTCTTCATCGTCACTATCATCTCCAACTTCTTCTTTCTGACCTTGCATTTGATAGACGATCTCTTCCTCTGTTAAATTCTGGTAGCCTACGTCATCTTCATCGGCACCCAACCATTCTCTTATGTCTTCAATGTTGGTAGCTCCAAAAGCACCTGCATAATCTTCATCTTCCAAACCCTGCAGGTCGATCTCTGGCTCTTTATCGTACAAAATCTTATTCCATGCATTGCATAATGTAGATATTTTGATCTCATTCCAGCTGTTTGCCCAATTATAAATAGCAGTTTTAATACTGTATTCCTTTATTTTTTTTAAGAGTTTGTTGACCCCTATTGTCCATTTCTTCATCATCCATAAAAAATACCATGCATTCGTCGAGTTGTTTACATCTGTAAAGGAGTTTGCAACTGAGGATTACTCCCTGATCCATTGGTTGGATAAGCGAAGTCGTATTGGGAGGCAAGTACATAGTTTTGATTTTTCCATTGCTGCTAGTCAATAAATTACCGGAGGGATGAGCAGGAGCATTGTCTAATATCAACAAAGCTTTAACATCCTCTTCTTTTATTTTTAAAACATCTAGCTGGAATTTTCTAACCTCTGGCACAAAATTATGAAAAAACCAATCGCTGGAAAATTTCTGAGTAAACCATGCAGTCTTGTTTGCTTTGTAAATAACTGGTAGGCTTTCCATAATGTTTTTAATTGCTCTAGGCTTAGCTGATATTCCAACAACGATGGATGTTAGACGGTGAGACCCATCTGCGTTTGCACATAAGAGAGCAGATAGTCTTTGTTTATTTACCTTTCAGCCTGGTGTGGAATTGTCCATTCTATAGGCCTGAGTATTCTGAGGAATGGATCTCCAAAACAAGCCTGTTTCGTCACCATTACAAATTTGGGAAAGAAGAAGTTTTTCATCAGTAATTACTGCTTTAAGTTTTTGGCGAAACGGTTTGACACTAGAAACATCGGAACTTAAACTTTCCCCAAATATTTTCCGGCTTACAATGGAATGCCGCTGCCGAAATTTAAAAAGCCATCCTGTACTAGCTTTAAAATCAGTTTCTCCCAATTTTTGAGCGAATCTTTCTGCCGCTGCCTGTAATTCTACACCTCTAACTGGAACACCAACTGAACGTTGCTGCTTGTACCAAGTGTATACAGCATCGTCAATATTACTGAACTTTGCTGCAGTCGTTCGTTTTCTTTTAACAATACTCACATTTGGCGTATCTTGCTTTAAAGCAAAATTGGAAATTTTTGTTCTGTCTTTTTTTATATCATAAAACGTAGACTTACTAATTCCAAACTCGTTTAAAATATTCTGCACAGAATAACCAGCGTCTATTTTACTCAACACTTTCATTTTGTCTTCTAAAGTTAAAGTCTTGTATTTACCTCTAGCACTCATATTGTAATACAGTACTGTAAATTAATACTAAACAGTGTTTGAAGAAAATGTGGTTTGAAAAGCTGTACGCAACTAAGAAATAACTTCAGTACAATAGAACGCACACGAATACAATAACAATGACGCACACACTACTAGAGCAGCAGTTGAAACTGGACTAAACCCAGTCGGGGTGGGGGTGCGTATCGCACATTTTGCCAACATAACACTTTAAGAATTCCCTAAAGGCAAATGTTTTCACAAAGAATTCATAAAATTAATTTTTTTGTGAATTATAATTTTTTTTAGGGAGTCCGAATTATCGTAAATTCCGAATTAGAGAAGTCCGAATTAGAGAGGTTTCACTGTATTTACCTCCATTAAATTCTTCAACTCACCTTAAATCATTCTCCTCTTATAACAAAATACCTGATACCCTCTTTGTACCTAGGATGTGTGTTCCCTTACCTTATACTCACTCCCTTATTAGTTCCTGGCCCTTCCAGGTAACTCCGCCAATGCTCATTTAAAACTATTCACCCCCCGCCACAACGTCTTGTGTTGAGGACTCCTTACCACACTACACTCACTACAAAATTTCACCACCATCTATTTACTCTCCATTTACATCACTCACTTTCTCTACATACATGCACTTTGTCTACTGTGTCCCTACTACTGACCCGTTTCTGTATTACTTTTCTTCCAAAATTCGTATTTTGTCTAATACCCATTTAAAATTTAACTTTGACTGTCTTAATGCCTTATTGAAATAATTATCACCCAAACTCCATCTTTTACCACATTTTACATTAATATGATCATTGAAAATTACACTACAAAATTCATAACAACCTCAAATTAATTTAATCATCTAATTTAAAACCTTTTAAACCAATTTAACATTTATTATTCAAACATTTTACTTTACTTCAAAGTCATTATCAAAATTCATACTTACTTATGGTCAATCACTCCATCAAATGAATACATCATCACTTGTCGTAGACTCAAACTATAAACAATTCTTACCACAAATATAATGTACAAAACCATATGTACCTTCTGAAACATTATAACAATCATATGACCCACAACTAAACACATTTTACATTTATTCATTTACTATTTATTTTAAAGTTCAAGTCTCAGAAACATTATTTAAATTCATTATCAAAATTCATTTATACAACATTAATTAATCAATTAATTCATCTACAATTTATTTTAATTCAATCAGTTATTTAAACACATTACTTTAATTACCTTATTCCAAAACAATTACAATTAATTTATTACAAACTCTCATTATTTATTTAGTCTAATAAAATATTATTATTATTATTAAATAAATTTCTACTACATACACACATTGTTTACATAAAATACATTTTACAACACAAACACAATTAATCTCACTATAAATTTATTTACAATGTTTTGTCATTATTTTTCTGTTTACCACACCTCATTTCGTAAGTTAGCCAGGTCATCACCATAAACTAAAATAATTAAATGTTCATTCATTGTTTGTTTAACCACCATCATCGTAAATTAGTCTTATGTTTTTATAACACAACTCATCTTTATCCACATACATTACATTCTTATTATTAATATAATAACCCATTAACTCTGTGTCATTTGTAATACCTTTATAATTTATAGGATTATTCCTTTTTATTATTTCATAAACCTCGTCAACATTAGTTATTTTTGTCCAGTCTCCCTTAATATTATTTGTTATTCCCATGTCATTTGTATCATCATATTCATTTACTATATCAATCACATCATAAGGTAAGTGTTTATCATCTATAACGGTATCATCAAAATAATCATCAATATCTATTTCACAAGGTAAGCATTTCACATATTTTATTCCCTCAAATTCTAATCTCTTAACTAACCCCTCATAACCTGTATTTAACTTAAATACCTGTATCATTCTCTCTCTCTCTCAACGTATTTCTCATCATAACATCGGTCACAGCACCTCTGACCTACTTCACTCCACGCAAAGGGCACCACAAACTTACTACACTTCTTGGCTCTTCCAAGAACACCACAAAAAAATTAAGGGACTACTCGAAGACACCTCGTCTTCCACATAACCTCTGGAGGAACCTTTGTCCTCAAACATCACGACTAGCGGAGTCCTTACTCCACTTACATCACGGGGAAAATTTGCCCTTTGCCACCCTAACCTTTCATCACACTCTCTCACAATTTCATCAACACTCGCTAACACTTCGCTATTAAACTCTACTTCAACAAAAACTTCATCACCACTATTTGTTTTCACTATATCACTCTTAAATAGCTCGTTTTCCACTATCTTATCATTATTACTTATTAATTCATTTTTACAACTGTCACTTTACCTTGTTAATTATTTCTTCACTATTTTTTGTCATCATATCGCTATCTTTGTCACTTACCTTCTTATTAACTATCTGAGTTACTTTACTTTTAATCTGTTCCTCTACTGATTCTATTACTTGTTCCTTAAATGTCATTAAATGTTCGTCAATCTCATTCAGACGTTTATTCATATTCATTTCAAATTTAACATTTTGTGTATTCATTACATCGAAACGACTATTTATTTTAGCGAAATCACTCTTTATTTCTTTATAAATTGTGTTATTTCAATTCACTAACATCACTGCTTAATTTATCAAATTTATTATTTTGTTCTTTGAATTTTTCATTAAAATCATTACTTTGTTTATTGAAATTACTATTTACCTCACTGAAATTGGCTTTCATAAAATTAAATATGTCATCTAATGACAATTCTTTTTCTTTTATATTTGTTACCTCGGGAGTCGATTTTGCTCCCGTCTCACTACTTATACTGTATTTTCATTTGGTTTCTTATTTTTACTATCTAACTTCGGGATTAATTGAATTCCCGAATCATTCGTGACAGTTGATTCATTTGTAACATTTAATTCATTTGTTTTATTGTCTTGACCCACATTCGGCGTTGAATGAACTCCCAGGCCACTCATGACGGCTGATTCATTAAATTCAGTTATTTCATTTATATCATTTTTGTTATTTCCTGCCATTTTTAAATTATGAAATTATCATATATTTTAACAATCCTTATTTTACATTCATTAAGTATTATTCAATTGTATAGGTATTACTTACATATAACATACTCTAACATGACATCGTTTTTCATAATTTTTTACGTTAGTGCCTTAACCACTAAATCAGTTATTTACGAGTAGACGTGGTCTGTACAAAATTTAAATTTGTACAAACTGTCCCTGTTTAGTCGCGCCGTTGAGAACTTACTGATGTTATCACTAATAATCTTCAATAAAAATACACATCTTACAAATCCCTTACCTGCATCGGGTCTCAGAGTCTTCACGTGAACTCGTTACCTATAACTGATTTAGGGTTATGTTTAATTAACGAACTCAACTCTCATTTCTCGTTAACTCCCGCAACATTTATTGAACAAGTTGTATAATATTCACTTATAGACATAAAATAATGATATAACTTCGTTTTCAACTAATAATCAGAGTTCGAATACAACAGATTTTAATATTGAGTGTTACACCCCATTTACCAAAGATATACAAAGTATAGCATTCTTGTCATTATTTTTCTTTTTATATTGTACTTAAAATAAGTAATTACTTAAATTATAGAAAGGCAACCAAGTAATTGCTCTCATTCATACTCGACTTTCATACTTCGTTTTATTTGTTTAGAGCTCTTTTATTAGAATTTCATAATTATTAGTTTGTCATACGGTTATGGTGATGATGTCGTCGCTGCAAACTATGCGTTGTACTCCTTACGTCTTCTCTCACTTTTGTCCGAAATTAGTTCTCACAATTTAATTTTGACGGCCCAGAATTTGTAATTAGTTCTCACATTTTTATACCACTTTAAATTATAATTTAATCCACATTTTTGAAAGTTTTAATAGATGTTCGGCTCCTGAGCCTTTTACATTCAACCGGCCGGTTTGATTACTGTAAGACGACAGACGCTGAACACCACGCGTCCAAAATGGCCTAAAAAGTTCTCCGGAGCGGCAACTTGCTCCTTGATTGGTTAAAAGGCGCCACGTGATCTCTCCTCCTTAGTCTCTTCTCTGAGCACGAGTCTACTGTAAGCATAAGCTGGCCGAGAACCATACAATCTGGGGCTCGTTAAAAAGTTCGTGATTATTCATCTGTACGGGCATGCATGTCCGCATGCTTTCACATTCCAGAGCATCAGGAGTCGATGCCTGTTGACAAGCTTTCTGTACAAATGTGCAACTGGGCGTTCCCTATGGGAAGGTCTACTGTTAAAAACTGAGGCCCCAAATGGGTAATGTACTTCTACCATTAACTCTTAATAAAGAAAAAAAAACCCTCAAATCTGTCCCGTTACAATACCTCCCCCCCAATGAGAGGTTTTCTGCCGAAACAGAAAAACTCTCATTGCTAAAACCTAAGAGGATCAGCGAGTATATGTTGCCAACAACCCCCCCTTTATTTCTTAATATATCATGGGTAAACTATCCCCCTAGCTCGGCGACTATGGCTGCACCTGAATGATTCTACTGGACTTCTCTGTCCTAGATCCCAACACCGTAAACTCATACAGAAACACACCACAGTATCACCTAACCTTGTAACATTTCCGATAAGAATCAATAACTGGCTTTATACCCAACCAACTCCTCAACTGATATATCGCTTCTTATAAATACTGGATTGCCTTTAGCAAAGTACTGGGTGCGTACATATGTGCCTTACTATTTTAAACACACTATCTCCAAATATTCATCATTATCAGTATAAAATTCACATAAACATTTCATATTTACCTTTAAATAACATTCACTCCCATTTCTCAACTTCTAATTGTTTGTTTGGATATTATCATCTCAAAACAAAATAAATTTCATTCATTTATTTAAAGTTCATTCCCAAAGTTACTATTTTAAGTTAATTGACTTCATCTCTTTGAATTAATCATTTTAATTTCAAAATTCAAAATACTTTAACATGAATTTAAATTCCCTTAACTATATGTTAACAATGATTATAAAACGAACAACTTATTTCTATCATTTATGTAAATACAATTACACATGGTTATAACAGATAACATAAACATTATTTATCAGCTGATACATTATCATCCTATAGCAAACATCAAAAAATAAAATAAAAATCTTTCCCCCCCCAAAAAAAAGTTTAATTTCCAGAAATATCTATTTTGACAATTAATAAAAAGAAGCAAAATTATTTAATTAAATTAATTAACAAAAGAATCTATGAATCAATTACAAGAAACATACAGTACTGTGCGAATTAATGTGAACACATCATAATTATCACAATTTTACTTTTTTTTCACAGTTGGCAACACTTTTATGTCAAAGTAGCGGCCATTTTGTTTTACTGTTCTGACAGTCAGTGAGTAATGAGACATAGCAAGCTACAGACGCGTTGCATTTTGTTTTTTTTTTTTTAGAATTATTGTGTTTTTGCTGAAGTAAGCTGAACTAAGGCTTTATTTGCTTTTTATTTTTGAAGATGGATATTACTCCCAAAAAGCGCACTAAAATTGTTACTTTGAGTGAACACACATCAATGACTCAAAGAGATATTGCCAAGGAGTATGGTGTGAGTTTAGGAGCTGTCAACAAGATTTTGAAGCAAAAAAGGGACACTGGGACGATTGAAGTGAACAGAAAAGGGAAATGTGGAAGGAAAAGAAAGACAACAGCAAGGGATGAAGCTTTTTTAATAAGGGAAAGTAAATTAAACCCTAGGAAAACCAGCCAAGAACTTCAGCAAGACTTAGCACACACTGGAGTTATTGTTCATGACTCCACCGTACGAAAATGACTTATAGAAGGAGGAAGAAAAACAGTCAGACCTAAAAAAAAAAAACAGTTATTGACTGCTGCCATGATGACAAAACGATATGATTGGGCAAAAAAATATGTGAGCTGGACTGTTGAAGATTGGAGAAAAGTGTTGTTCTCAGATGAGAGCCATTTTTTGGTACAAGGACAGCGATCTCGTTTTGTTAGAAAAAGTGACAACGAAAAACTTACGACAGCTCATATTGATCAAACAGTTAAACATCCGTTAAAGAAGATGTTCTGGGGCTGCTTTTCTTATAAAGGTACCGGATGCCTTGTGCCGATCGAAGGCATGATGAACTCGCAAAAATACAGAGACTTGCTAGAACACAAATTGGAAGGTGAACTAAGAAAAGTTGATGCCAACGGTCAAGCAGTTTATCAACAAGATTTGGCTCCATGTCACATGTCCAAGATCATGATGAAATATTTCAAGGACAAAAAGATATCATGCCTTGAATGGCCAGGAAACTCACCGGACCTTAATCCAATTGAAAATCTGTGGGCTATTGTAAAAGCTAGACTTTGTAAAATAGATTGCACAACAAAAACAAAACTGATTGAGGCTGTAATCCACACATGGTTTCGAGACCAGCAAATATCAGAAAACTGTAAAAAACTTGTTGATTCTATGCCAAAACGTGTTGAAGACGTTATAAAAGCCAAGGGAGGACATATTTCCTATTAAAACAATTTAAATTGTATTCTTTTCTCTTTTTTCTTCGTCTATAACTAATAAATGTTGTTTTTTTCAAATTATCACTTGTGTTCACATTAATTCGCACAGTACTGTACTACATCTCTAACACCAGTCATCAGCTGATGTCTCATTCTCAGGTGAATGACCTTACTTCGGGCACACTAAATACAACTAACACAAATACATAAAATCATATAATGTAAAATACATAATACATGTTTATAATTCCTACACTCTAACATAGTACCACCACATAATAAAACATAAACATTCATAAATGATACAAATCTCATTCCATTAAAATAAACATTTAATTTGCATCTGAATAAAAATTACAAACATTTCAATTTAAGGTTTAGTTTCAAATTCTAGTAACTCTTTACGTCGTTACATTTTATTATTACATTTCAATTATGAATTTCTATTAATCATTTTCATCATCAATTGGTTTAGGTGATTCTCAGTCATTCACAATGATTTGATTTATTGAATGGGCATTTAGATATAACCTTACCCACCTTCTTCCTTCTAACAACCACTAACGGATTTATATAGGGTGACACCAATCTCTCAAAAGTACAGAAAAACCTCTCTAATTCGGATTATGTGGGGCAAAGCCTAGTCCGAATTAGAGAAAAATCAGAATTATAGAATATTTTATAGAAATATTTTATTCATACTACAGTATAGGTAAAGTGCCATAAAAATAAATATTAAAACAACGTAAATATTAATGGAAATTTAAATTTATTGTACTTACAAAATGGATAACTAAATTCACATAAACAACAATCTTTCACCATCAATGTTTTCAAGTTAAGTTCGCACACAAAAAGTATATAAGTAATGCACACCTGCAATTATTAATGTACGTAAATATTAATGGAAATTTAATTTTATTGTATTTTACAAAACAGAAGAATAAATAATTTCACGATACCAACAAAAAAAACTTCACTGGCAGTGTTTTCACTTTAGCACACAAAGAGTTATGTAATATTAATGGCTGGTCCCTGAAGTTGACGGTTTTGATTCTTCCCGAACTGAAGCTACAGGCTTAAAAAAGGTTGAAATTGTAGACTGTTTTGCCCTGTTGTATTGTTTTTTAATAATTTCTTGACACATTTCTTTGATGATAAATAGTATTTTTGAAATTCTGGGTCAGTGTCAATAAAGTTAATAACTGCATCGAGATTTTCCCGCACCTTGGAAAGTGTAGGCTTAGGAACATTATCATTGTCCTCTTCATCGTCACTATCATCTCCAACTTCTTCTTTCTGACCTTGCATTTGATAGACGATCTCTTCCTCTGTTAAATTCTGGTAGCCTACGTCATCTTCATCGGCACCCAACCATTCTCTTATGTCTTCAATGTTGGTAGCTCCAAAAGCACCTGCATAATCTTCATCTTCCAAACCCTGCAGGTCGATCTCTGGCTCTTTATCGTACAAAATCTTATTCCATGCATTGCATAATGTAGATATTTTGATCTCATTCCAGCTGTTTGCCCAATTATAAATAGCAGTTTTAATACTGTATTCCTTTATTTTTTTTAAGAGTTTGTTGACCCCTATTGTCCATTTCTTCATCATCCATAAAAAATACCATGCATTCGTCGAGTTGTTTACACCTGTAAAGGAGTTTGCAACTGAGGATTACTCCCTGATCCATTGGTTGGATAAGCGAAGTCGTATTGGGAGGCAAGTACATAGTTTTGATTTTTCCATTGCTGCTAGTCAATAAATTACCGGAGGGATGAGCAGGAGCATTGTCTAATATCAACAAAGCTTTAACATCCTCTTCTTTTATTTTTAAAACATCTAGCTGGAATTTTCTAACCTCTGGCACAAAATTATGAAAAAACCAATCGCTGGAAAATTTCTGAGTAAACCATGCAGTCTTGTTTGCTTTGTAAATAACTGGTAGGCTTTCCATAATGTTTTTAATTGCTCTAGGCTTAGCTGATATTCCAACAACGATGGATGTTAGACGGTGAGACCCATCTGCGTTTGCACATAAGAGAGCAGATAGTCTTTGTTTATTTACCTTTCAGCCTGGTGTGGAATTGTCCATTCTATAGGCCTGAGTATTCTGAGGAATGGATCTCCAAAACAAGCCTGTTTCGTCACCATTACAAATTTGGGAAAGAAGAAGTTTTTCATCAGTAATTACTGCTTTAAGTTTTTGGCGAAACGGTTTGACACTAGAAACATCGGAACTTAAACTTTCCCCAAATATTTTCCGGCTTACAATGGAATGCCGCTGCCGAAATTTAAAAAGCCATCCTGTACTAGCTTTAAAATCAGTTTCTCCCAATTTTTGAGCGAATCTTTCTGCCGCTGCCTGTAATTCTACACCTCTAACTGGAACACCAACTGAACGTTGCTGCTTGTACCAAGTGTATACAGCATCGTCAATATTACTGAACTTTGCTGCAGTCGTTCGTTTTCTTTTAACAATACTCACATTTGGCGTATCTTGCTTTAAAGCAAAATTGGAAATTTTTGTTCTGTCTTTTTTTATATCATAAAACGTAGACTTACTAATTCCAAACTCGTTTAAAATATTCTGCACAGAATAACCAGCGTCTATTTTACTCAACACTTTCATTTTGTCTTCTAAAGTTAAAGTCTTGTATTTACCTCTAGCACTCATATTGTAATACAGTACTGTAAATTAATACTAAACAGTGTTTGAAGAAAATGTGGTTTGAAAAGCTGTACGCAACTAAGAAATAACTTCAGTACAATAGAACGCACACGAATACAATAACAATGACGCACACACTACTAGAGCAGCAGTTGAAACTGGACTAAACCCAGTCGGGGTGGGGGTGCGTATCGCACATTTTGCCAACATAACACTTTAAGAATTCCCTAAAGGCAAATGTTTTCACAAAGAATTCATAAAATTAATTTTTTTGTGAATTATAATTTTTTTTAGGGAGTCCGAATTATCGTAAATTCCGAATTAGAGAAGTCCGAATTAGAGAGGTTTCACTGTATTTACCTCCATTAAATTCTTCAACTCACCTTAAATCATTCTCCTCTTATAACAAAATACCTGATACCCTCTTTGTACCTAGGATGTGTGTTCCCTTACCTTATACTCACTCCCTTATTAGTTCCTGGCCCTTCCAGGTAACTCCGCCAATGCTCATTTAAAACTATTCACCCCCCGCCACAACGTCTTGTGTTGAGGACTCCTTACCACACTACACTCACTACAAAATTTCACCACCATCTATTTACTCTCCATTTACATCACTCACTTTCTCTACATACATGCACTTTGTCTACTGTGTCCCTACTACTGACCCGTTTCTGTATTACTTTTCTTCCAAAATTCGTATTTTGTCTAATACCCATTTAAAATTTAACTTTGACTGTCTTAATGCCTGATTGAAATAATTATCACCCAAACTCCATCTTTTACCACATTTTACATTAATATGATCATTGAAAATTACACTACAAAATTCATAACAACCTCAAATTAATTTAATCATCTAATTTAAAACCTTTTAAACCAATTTAACATTTATTATTCAAACATTTTACTTTACTTCAAAGTCATTATCAAAATTCATACTTACTTATGGTCAATCACTCCATCAAATGAATACATCATCACTTGTCGTAGACTCAAACTATAAACAATTCTTACCACAAATATAATGTACAAAACCATATGTACCTTCTGAAACATTATAACAATCATATGACCCACAACTAAACACATTTTACATTTATTCATTTACTATTTATTTTAAAGTTCAAGTCTCAGAAACATTATTTAAATTCATTATCAAAATTCATTTATACAACATTAATTAATCAATTAATTCATCTACAATTTATTTTAATTCAATCAGTTATTTAAACACATTACTTTAATTACCTTATTCCAAAACAATTACAATTAATTTATTACAAACTCTCATTATTTATTTAGTCTAATAAAATATTATTATTATTATTAAATAAATTTCTACTACATACACACATTGTTTACATAAAATACATTTTACAACACAAACACAATTAATCTCACTATAAATTTATTTACAATGTTTTGTCATTATTTTTCTGTTTACCACACCTCATTTCGTAAGTTAGCCAGGTCATCACCATAAACTAAAATAATTAAATGTTCATTCATTGTTTGTTTAACCACCATCATCGTAAATTAGTCTTATGTTTTTATAACACAACTCATCTTTATCCACATACATTACATTCTTATTATTAATATAATAACCCATTAACTCTGTGTCATTTGTAATACCTTTATAATTTATAGGATTATTCCTTTTTATTATTTCATAAACCTCGTCAACATTAGTTATTTTTGTCCAGTCTCCCTTAATATTATTTGTTATTCCCATGTCATTTGTATCATCATATTCATTTACTATATCAATCACATCATAAGGTAAGTGTTTATCATCTACAACGGTATCATCAAAATAATCATCAATATCTATTTCACAAGGTAAGCATTTCACATATTTTATTCCCTCAAATTCTAATCTCTTAACTAACCCCTCATAACCTGTATTTAACTTAAATACCTGTATCATTCTCTCTCTCTCTCAACGTATTTCTCATCATAACATCGGTCACAGCACCTCTGACCTACTTCACTCCACGCAAAGGGCACCACAAACTTACTACACTTCTTGGCTCTTCCAAGAACACCACAAAAAAATTAAGGGACTACTCAAAGACACCTCGTCTTCCACATAACCTCTGGAGGAACCTTTGTCCTCAAACATCACGACTAGCGGAGTCCTTACTCCACTTACATCACGGGGAAAATTTGCCCTTTGCCACCCTAACCTTTCATCACACTCTCTCACAATTTCATCAACACTCGCTAACACTTCGCTATTAAACTCTACTTCAACAAAAACTTCATCACCACTATTTGTTTTCACTATATCACTCTTAAATAGCTCGTTTTCCACTATCTTATCATTATTACTTATTAATTCATTTTTACAACTGTCACTTTACCTTGTTAATTATTTCTTCACTATTTTTTGTCATCATATCGCTATCTTTGTCACTTACCTTCTTATTAACTATCTGAGTTACTTTACTTTTAATCTGTTCCTCTACTGATTCTATTACTTGTTCCTTAAATGTCATTAAATGTTCGTCAATCTCATTCAGACGTTTATTCATATTCATTTCAAATTTAACATTTTGTGTATTCATTACATCGAAACGACTATTTATTTTAGCGAAATCACTCTTTATTTCTTTATAAATTGTGTTCTTTCAATTCACTAACATCACTGCTTAATTTATCAAATTTATTATTTTGTTCTTTGAATTTTTCATTAAAATCATTACTTTGTTTATTGAAATTACTATTTACCTCACTGAAATTGGCTTTCATAAAATTAAATATGTCATCTAATGACAATTCTTTTTCTTTTATATTTGTTACCTCGGGAGTCGATTTTGCTCCCGTCTCACTACTTATACTGTATTTTCATTTGGTTTCTTATTTTTACTATCTAACTTCGGGATTAATTGAATTCCCGAATCATTCGTGACAGTTGATTCATTTGTAACATTTAATTCACTTGTTTTATTGTCTTGACCCACATTCGGCGTTGAATGAACTCCCAGGCCACTCATGACGGCTGATTCATTAAATTCAATTATTTCACTTATATCATTTTCGTTATTTCCTGCCATTTTTAAATTATGAAATTATCATATATTTTAACAATCCTTATTTTACATTCATTAAGTATTATTCAATTGTATAGGTATTACTTACATATAACATACTCTAACATGACATCGTTTTTCATAATTTTTTACGTTAGTGCCTTAACCACTAAATCACTTATTTACGAGTAGACGTGGTCTGTACAAAATTTAAATTTGTACAAACTGTCCCTGTTTAGTCGCGCCATTGAGAACTTACTGATGTTATCACTAATAATCTTCAATAAAAATACACATCTTACAAATCCCTTACCTGCATCGGGTCTCAGAGTCTTCACGTGAACTCGTTACCTGTAAGTGATTTAGGGTTATGTTTAATTAACGAACTCAACTCTCATTTCTCGTTAACTCCCGCAACATTTATTGAACAAGTTGTATAATATTCACTTATAGACATAAAATAATGATATAACTTACTTTTCAACTAATAATCAGAGTTCGAATACAACAGATTTTAATATTGAGTGTTACACCCCATTTACCAAAGATATACAAAGTATAGCATTCTTGTCATTATTTTTCTTTTTATATTGTACTTAAAATAAGTAATTACTTAAATTATAGAAAGGCAACCAAGTAATTGCTCTCATTCATACTCGACTTTCATACTTCGTTTTATTTGTTTAGAGCTCTTTTATTAGAATTTCATAATTATTAGTTTGTCATACGGCTATGGTGATGATGTCGTCGCTGCAAACTATGCGTTGTACTCCTTACGTCTTCTCTCACTTTTGTCCGAAATTAGTTCTCACAATTTAATTTTGACGGCACAGAATTTGTAATTAGTTCTCACATTTTTATACCACTTTAAATTATAATTTAATCCACATTTTTGAAAGTTTTAATAGATGTTCGTCTCCTGAGCCTTTTACATTCAACCGGCCGGTTTGATTACTGTAAGACGACAGACGCTGAACACCACGCGTCCAAAATGGCCTAAAAAGTTCTCCGGAGCGGCAACTTGCTCCTTGATTGGTTAAAAGGCGCCACGTGATCTCTCCTCCTTAGTCTCTTCTCTGAGCACGAGTCTACCGTAAGCATAAGCTGGCCGAGAACCATACAATCTGGGGCTCGTTAAAAAGTTTGTGATTATTTATCTGTACGGGCACGCATGTCCGCATGCTTTCACATTCCAGAGCATCAGGAGTCGATGCCTGTTGACAAGCTTTCTGTACAAATGTGCAACTGGGCGTTCCCTATGGGAAGGTCTACTGTTAAAAACTGAGGCCCCAAATGGGTAATGTACTTCTACCATTAACTCTTAATAAAGAAAAAAAAACCCTCAAATCTGTCCCGTTACAATACCTCCCCCCCAATGAGAGGTTTTCTGCCGAAACAGAAAAACTCTCATTGCTAAAACCTAAGAGGATCAGCGAGTATATGTTGCCAACAACCCCCCTTTATTTCTTAATATATCATGGGTAAACTATCCCCCTAGCTCGGCGACTATGGCTACACCTGAATGATTCTACTGGACTTCTCTGTCCTAGATCCCAACACCGTAAACTCAGACAGAAACACACCACAGTATCACCTAACCTTGTAACATTTCCTATAAGAATCAATAACTGGCTTTATACCCAACCAACTCCTCAACTGATATATCGCTTCTTATAAATACTGGATTGCCTTTAGCAAAGTACTGGGTGCGTACATATGTGCCTTACTATTTTAAACACACTATCTCCAAATATTCATCATTATCAGCGTAAAATTCACATAAACATTTCATATTTACCTTTAAATAACATTCACTTCCATTTCTCAACTTTTAATTGTTTGTTTGGATATTATCATCTCAAAACAAAATAAATTTCATTCATTTATTTAAAGTTCATTCCCAAAGTTACTATTTTAAGTTAATTGACTTCATCTCTTTGAATTAATCATTAATTTCAAAATTCAAAATACTTTAACATGAATTTAAATTCCCTTAACTATATGTTAACAATCATTATAAAACGAACAACTTATTTCTATCATTTATGTAAATACAATTACACATGGTTATAACAGATAACATAAACATTATTTATCAGCTGATACATTATCATCCTATAGCAAACATCAAAAAATAAATTAAAAATCTTCCCCCCCCCCCAAAAAAAGTTTAATTTCCAGAAATATCTATTTTGACAATTAATAAAAAGAAGCAAAATTATTTAATTAAATTAATTAACAAAAGAATCTATGAATCAATTACAAGAAACATACTACATCTCTAACACCAGTCATCAGCTGATGTCTCATTCTCGGGTGAATGACCTTACTTCAGTCACACTAAATACAACTAACACAAATACACAAAATTATATAATGTAAAATACATAATACATGTTTATAATTCCTACACTCTAACATAGTACCACATAATAAAACATAAACATTCATAAATAATACAAATCTCATTCCATTAAAATAAACATTTAATTTGCATCTGAATAAAAATTACAAACATTTCAATTTAAGGTTTAGTTTCAAATTCTAGTAACTCTTTACGTTGTTACATTTTATTATTACATTTCAATTATGAATTTCTATTAATCATTTTCATCATCAATTGGTTTAGGTGATTCTCAGTCATTCACAATGATTTGATTTATTGAATGGGCATTTAGATATAACCTTACCCACCTTCTTCCTTCTAACGACCACTAACGGATTTATATAGGGTGACACCAATCTCTCAAAAGTACAGAAAAACCTCTCTAATTCGGATTATATGGGGCGAAGCCTAGTCCGAATTAGAGAAAAATCCGAATTATAGAATATTTTATAGAAATATTTTATTCATACTACAGTATAGGTAAAGTGCCATAAAAATAAATATTAAAACAACGTAAATATTAATGGAAATTTAAATTTATTGTACTTACAAAATGGATAAACTAAATTCACATAAACAACAATCTTTCACTATCAATGTTTTCAAGTTAAGTTCGCACACAAAAAGTTTATAAGTAATGCACACCTGCAATTATTAATGTACGTAAATATTAATGGAAATTTAATTTTATTGTATTTTACAAAACAGAAGAATAAATAATTTCACGATACCAACAAAAAAAACTTCACTGACAGTGTTTTCACTTTAGCACACAAAGAGTTATGTAATATTAATGGCTGGTCCCTGAAGTTGACGGTTTTGATTCTTCCCGAACTGAAGCTACAGGCTTAAAAAAGGTTGAAATTGTAGACTGTTTTGCCCTGTTGTATTGTTTTTTTAATAATTTCTTGACGCATTTCTTGGATGATAAATAGTATTTTTGAAATTCTGGGTCAGTGTCAATAAAGTTAATAACTGCATCGAGATTTTCCCACACCTTGGAAAGTGTAGGCTTAGGAACATTATCATCGTCCTCTTCATCATCACTATCATCTCCAACTTCTTCTTTCTGACCTTGCATTTGATAGACGATCTCTTCCTCTGTTAAATTCTGGTAGCCTACGTCATCTTCATCGGCACCCAACCATTCTCTTATGTCTTCAATGTTGGTAGCTCCAAAAGCACCTGCATAATCTTCATCTTCCAAACCCTGCAGGTCGATCTCTGGCTCTTTATCGTACAAAATCTTATTCCATGCATTGCATAATATAGATATTTTGATCTCATTCCAGCTGTTTGCCCAATTATAAATAGCAGTTTTAATACTGTATTCCTTTATTTTTTTAAGAGTTTGTTGACCCCTATTGTCCATTTCTTCATCATCCATAAAAAATACCATGCATTTGTCGAGTTGTTTACGTCTGTAAAGGAGTTTGCAACTGAGGATTACTCCCTGATCCATTGGTTGGATAAGCGAAGTCGTATTGGGAGGCAAGTACATAGTTTTGATTTTTCCATTGCTGCTAGTCAATAAATTACCGGAGGGATGAGCAGGAGCATTGTCTAATATCAACAAAGCTTTAAAATCCTCTTCTTTTATTTTTAAAACATCTAGCTGGAATTTTCTAACCTCTGGCACAAAATTATGAAAAAACCAATCGCTGGAAAATTTCTGAGTAAACCATGCAGTCTTGTTTGCTTTGTAAATAACTGGTAGGCTTTCCATAATGTTTTTAATTGCTCTAGGCTTAGCTGATTTTCCAACAACGACGGATGTTAGACGGTGAGAGCCATCTGCGTTTGCACATAAGAGAGCAGATAGTCTTTGTTTATTTACCTTTCAGCCTGGTGTGGAATTGTTCATTCTATAGGCCTGAGTATTCTGAGGAATGGATCTCCAAAACAAGCCTGTTTCGTCACCATTATAAATTTGGGAAAGAAGAAGTTTTTCATCAGTAATTACTGCTTTAAGTTAATTACTCCTTACCACACCACACTCACTACAAAATTTCACCACCATCTATTTACTCTCCATTTACATCACTCACTTTCTCTACATACATGCACTTTCTCTACTGTGTCCCTACTACTGACCCGTTTCTGCATTACTTTTCTTCCAAAATTCGTATTTTGTCTAATACCCATTTAAAATTTAACTTTGACTGTCTTAATGCCTTATTGAAATAATTATCACCCAAACTCCATCTTTTACCATATTTTACATTAATATGATCATTGAAAATTACACTACAAAATTCATAACAACCTCAAATTAATTTAATCATCTAATTTAAAACCTTTTAAACCAATTTAACATTTATTATTCTAACATTTTACTTCACTTCAAAGTCATTATCAAGATTCATACTTACATATGGTCAATCACTCCATCGAATGAATACATCATCACTTGTCGTAGACTCAAACTATAAACAATTCTTACCACAAATATAATGTACAAAACCATATGTACCTTCTGAAACATTATAACAATCATATGACTCCACAACTAAACACATTTTACATTTATTCATTTACTATTTATTTTTAAAGTTCAAGTCTCAGGAACATTATTTAAATTCATTATCAAAATTCATTTATACAACATTAATTAATCAATTAATTCATCTACAATTTATTTTAATTCAATCAGTTATTTAAACACATTACTTTAATTACCTTATTCCAAAACAATTACAATTAATTTATTAAAAACTCTCATTATTTATTTAGTCTAATAAAATATTATTATTAACCAAACAAATATTCGACTACCTCTGGAAGAAGAAGACCACTACAACGTGGATTAAGGAAGTTAGAAAAGATTTAGAAAATTCGAATATCACAGAGTCCCAAATGTTAGAAAGAAGTGAATTTAGGAGTACAGTGAAAAATCTGGAATTGTTTCAAGATGCAGGAAGACCTAATAGAAGTGGACGAACTTGGACAGAAGATCAAAGGAAACAAGCCAGTGGGCGTATGAAGGAGTATTGGAGACAGAGGAAACTCCAGGCAAAGAAAAAGAAATAAAGTTGTAGCGTGATCCTAAGTGGTCAATTCGTTAAAAAAAAAAAAAAAAAAATATTAAATAAATTTCTACTACATACACACATTGTTTACATAAAATACATTTTACAACACAAACACAGTTAATCTCACTATAAATTTATTTACAATTTTTTGTCATTATTTTTCTGTTTACCACACCTCGTTTCGTAAGTTAGCCAGGTCATCACCATAAACTAAAATAATTAAATGTTCATTCATTGTTTGTTTAACCACCATCACATATATTAGTTTATGTTTTTATAACGCAACTCATCTTTATCCACATACATTACATTCTTATTATTAATATAATAACCCATTAACTCTGTGTCATTTGTAATACCTTTATAATTTATAGGATTATTCCTTTTTATTATTTCATAAACCTCTTCAACATTAGTTATTTTTGTCCAGTCTCCCATAATATTATTTGTTATTCCCATGTCATTTGTATCATCATATTCATTTACTATATCAATAACATCATAAGGTAAGTGTTTATCATCTACAACGGTATCATCAAAATAATCATCAATATCTATTTCACAAGGTAAGCATTTCATATATTTTATTCCCTCAAATTCTAATCTCTTAACTAACCCCTCATAACCTCTATTTAACTTAAATACCTGTATCATTCTCTCTCTCTCTCTCAACGTATTTCTCATCATAACATCGGTCACAGCACCTCTGACCTACTTCACTCCACGCAAAGGGCACGACAAACTTACTACACTTCTTGGCTCTTCCAAGAACACCACAAAAAAATTAAGGGACTACTCGAAGACACCTTGTCTTCCACATAACCTCTGGAGGAACCTTTGTCCTCAAACATCACGACTAGCGGAGTCCTTACTCCACTTACATCACGGGGAAAATTTGCCCTTTGCCACCCTAACCTTTCATCACACTCTCTCACAATTTCATCAACACTCGCTAACACTTCGCTATTAAACTCTACTTCAACAAAAATTTCATCACCACTATTTGTTTTCACTATATCACTCTTAAATAGCTCGTTTTCCACTATCTTATCATTATTACTTATTAATTCATTTTTACAACTGTCATTTACCTTGTTAATTATTTCTTCACTATTTTTTGTCATCATATCGCTATCTTTGTCACTTACCTTCTTATTAACTATCTGAGTTACTTTACTTTTAATCTGTTCCTGTACTGATTCTATTACTTGTTCCTTAAATGTCATTAAATGTTCGTCAATCTCATTCAGATGTTTAGTCATATTCATTTCAAATTTAACATTTTGTGTATTCATTACATCGAAACGACTATTTATTTTAGCGAAATCACTCTTTATTTCTTTATTGTGTTCTTTCAATTCACTAACATCACTGCTTAATTTATCAAATTTATTATTTTGTTCTTTGAATTTTTCATTAAAATCATTACTTTGTTTATTGAAATTACTATTTACCTCACTGAAATTGGCTTTCATAAAATTAAATATGTCATCTAATGACAATTCTTCTTCTTTTATATTTGTTACCTCGGGAGTCGATTTTGCTCCCGTCTCACTACTTATACTGTATTTTCATTTGGTTTCTTATTTTTACTATCTAACTTCGGGGTTAATTGAATTCCCGAATCATTCGTGACAGTTGATTCATTTGTAACATTTAATTCACTTGTTTTATTGTCTTGACCCACATTCGGCGTTGAATGAACTCTCAGGCCACTCATGACAGCTGATTCATTAAATTCAATTATTTCACTTATATCATTTTCGTTATTTCCTGCCATTTTTAAATTATGAAATTATCATATATTTTAACAATCCTTATTTTACATTCATTAAGTATTATTCAATAGTATAGGTATTAGTTACGTATAACATACTCTAACATGACATCGTTTTTCATAATTTTTACGTTAGTGCCTTAACCACTAAATCACTTATTTACGAGTAGACGTGGTCTGTACAAAATTTAAATTTGTACAAACTGTCCCTGTTTAGTCGCGCCATTGAGAACTTACTGATGTTATCACTAATAATCTTTAATAAAAATACACATCTTACAAATCCCTTACCTGCATTGGGTCTCAGAGTCTTCACGTGAACTCGTTACCTATAAGTGATTTAGGGTTATGTTTAATTAATGAACTCAACTCTCATTTCTCGTTAACTCCCGCAACATTTATTGAACAAGTTGTGTAATATTCACTTATAGACATAAAATAATGATATAACTTCGTTTTCAACTAATAATCAGAGTTCGAATACAACAGATTTTAATATTGAGTGTTACACCCCATTTACCAAAGATATTCAAAGTATAGCATTCTTGTCATTATTTTTCTTTTTATATTGTACTTAAAATAAGTAATTACTTAAATTATAGAAAGGCAACCCGGTAATTGCTCTCATTCATACTCGACTTTCATACTTCGTTTTATTTGTGTAGAGCTCTTTTATTAGAATTTCATAATTATTAGTTTGTCATACGGTTATGGTGATGATGCCGTCGCTGCAAACTATGCGTTGTACTCCTTACGTCTTCTCTCACATTTGTCCGAAATTAGTTCTCACAATTTAATTTTGACGGCACTGAATTTGTAATTAGTTCTCACATTTTTATGCCACTTTAAATTATAATTTAATCCACATTTTTGAAAGTTTTAATAGATGTTTGGCTCGCGAGCCTTTTACGTTCAACCGGCCGGTTTGATTACTGTAAGATGACAGACGCTGAACACCACGCGTCCAAAATGGCCTAACAAGTTCTCCGGAGCGGCAACTTGCTCCTTGATTGGTTAAAAGGCGTCACGTGATCTCTCCTCCTTAGTCTCTTCTCTGAGCAAGAGTCTACCGTAAGCATAAGCTGGCAGAGAACCGTACGATCTGGGGCTCGTTAAAAAGTTCGTGATTATTCATCTGTACGGGCACGCATGTCCGCACGCTTTCACATTCCAGAGCATCAGGAGTCGGTGCCTGTTAACAAGCTTTCTGTACAACTGTGCAACTGGGCGTTCCCTATGGGAAGGTCTACTGTTAAAAACTGAGGCCCCAAATGGGTAACGTACTTCTACCATTAACTCTTAATAAAGAAAAAAAAACCCTCAAATCTGTCCCGTTACAATACCTCCCCCCCCCCAATGATAGGTTTTCTGCCGAAACAGAAAAACTCTCATTGCTAAAACCTAAGAGGATTAGCGAGTATATGTTGCCAACAACCCCCCTTTATTTCTTAATATATCATGGGTAAACTACCCCCCTAGCTCGGCGACTATGGCTGCACCTGAATGATTCTACTGGACTTCTCTGTCCGAGATCCCAACACCGTAAACTCAGAGAGAAACACACCACAGTATCACCTAACCTTGTAACATTTCCGATAAGAATCAATAACTGGCTTTATACCCAACCAATTCCTCAACTGCTATATCGCTTCTTATAAATACTGGATTGGCTTTAGCAAAGTACTGGGTGCGTACATGTGTGGCTTACTATTTTAAACACACTATCTGCAAATATTCATCATTATCAGTGTAAAATTCACATAAACATTTCATATTTACCTTTAAATAACATTCACTCCCATTTCTCAACTTTTAATTGTTTGTTTGGATATTATCATCTCAAAACAAAATAAATTTCATTCATTTATTTAAAGTTCATTCCCAAAGTTACTATTTTAAGTTAGTTGACTTCATCTCTTTGAATTAATCATTATAATTTCAAAATTCAAAATACTTTAACATGAATTTAAATTCCCTTAACTATATGTTAACAATCATTATAAAATGAACAACTTATTTCTATCATTTATATAAATACAATTACACATGGTTATAACAGATTACATAAACATTATTTATCAGCTGATACATTATCATCCTATAGCAAACATCAAAAAATAAAATAAAAATCTTCCCCCCCCCCCAAAAAAAGTTTAATTTCCAGAAATATCTATTTTGACAATTAATAAAAAGAAGCAAAATTATTTCATTAAATTAATTAACAAAAGAATCTATGAATCATTTACAAGAAACATACTACATCTCTAACACCAGTCATCAGCTGATGTCTCATTCTCGGGTGAATGACCTTACTTCAGTCACACTAAATACAACTAACACAAATACACAAAATTATATAATGTAAAATACATAATACATGTTTATAATTCCTACACTCTAACATAGTACCACATAATAAAACATAAACATTCATAAATAATACAAATCTCATTCCATTAAAATAAACATTTAATTTGCATCTGAATAAAAATTACAAACATTTCAATTTAAGGTTTAGTTTCAAATTCTAGTAACTCTTTACGTTGTTACATTTTATTATTACATTTCAATTATGAATTTCTATTAATCATTTTCATCATCAATTGGTTTAGGTGATTCTCAGTCATTCACAATGATCTGATTTATTGAATGGGCATTTAGATATAACCTTACCCACCTTCTTCCTTCTAACAACCACTAACGTATTTATCTAGGGTGACACCAATCTCTCAAAAGTACAGTAAAACCTCTCTAATTCGGATTATATGGGGCGAAGCCTAGTCCGAATTAGAGAAAAATCCGAATTATAGAATATTTTATAGAAATATTTTATTCATACTACAGTATAGGTAAAGTGCCATAAAAATAAATATTAAAACTACGTAAATATTAATGGAAATTTAAATTTATTGTACTTACAAAATGGATAACTAAATTCACATAAACAACAATCTTTCACCATCAATGTTTTCAAGTTAAGTTTGCACACAAAAAGTTTATAAGTAATGCACACCTGCAATTATTAATGTACGTAAATATTAATGGAAATTTAATTTTATTGTATTTTACAAAACAGAAGAATAAATAATTTCACGATACCAACAAAAAAAACTTCACTGACAGTGTTTTCACTTTAGCACACAAAGAGTTATGTAATATTAATGGCTGGTCCCTGAAGTTGACGGTTTTGATTCTTCCCGAACTGAAGCTACAGGCTTAAAAAAGGTTGAAATTGTAGACTGTTTTGCCCTGTTGTATTGTTTTTTAATAATTTCTTGACGCATTTCTTTGATGATAAATAGTATTTTTGAAATTCTGGGTCAGTGTCAATAAAGTTAATAACTGCATCGAGATTTTCCCGCACCTTGGAAAGTGTAGGCTTAGGAACATTATCATCGTCCTCTTCATCGTCACTATCATCTCCAACTTCTTCTTTCTGACCTTGCATTTTATAGACGATCTCTTCCTCTGTTAAATTCTGGTAGCCTACGTCATCTTCATCGGCACCCAACCATTCTCTTATGTTTTCAATGTTGGTAGCTCCAAAAGCACCTGCATAATCTTCATCTTCCAAACCCTGCAGGTCGATCTCTGGCTCTTTATCGTACAAAATCTTATTCCATGCATTGCATAATATAGATATTTTGATCTCATTCCAGCTGTTTGCCCAATTATAAATAGCAGTTTTAATACTGTATTCCTTTATTTTTTTAAGAGTTTGTTGACCCCTATTGTCCATTTCTTCATCATCTAACAAATACCATGCATTCGTCGAGTTGTTTACGTCTGTAAAGGAGTTTGCAACTGAGGATTACTCCCTGATCCATTGGTTGGATAAGCGAAGTCGTATTGGGAGGCAAGTACATAGTTTTGATTTTTCCATTGCTGCTAGTCAATAAATTACCGGAGGGATGAGCAGGAGCATTGTCTAATATCAACAAAGCTTTAACATCCTCTTATTTTATTTTTAAAACATCTAGCTGGAATTTTCTAACCTCTGGCACAAAATTATGAAAAAACCAATCGCTGGAAAATTTCTGAGTAAACCATGCAGTCTTGTTTGCTTTGTAAATAACTGGTAGGCTTTCCATAATGTTTTTAATTGCTCTAGGCTTAGCTGATTTTCCAACAACGACGGATGTTAGACGGTGAGACCTATCTGCGGTTGCACATAAGAGAGCAGATAGTCTTTGTTTATTTACCTTTCAGCCTGGTGTGGAATTGTTCATTCTATAGGCCTGAGTATTCTGAGGAATGGATCTCCAAAACAAGCCTGTTTTGTCACCATTATAAATTTGGGAAAGAAGAAGTTTTTCATCAGTAATTACTGCTTTAAGTTTTTGGCGAAACAGTTCGACACTAGAATCATCGGAACTTAAACTTTCCCCAAATATTTTCCGGCTTACAATGGAATGCCGCTGCCGAAATTTAAAAAGCCATCCTGTACTAGCTTTAAAATCAGTTTCTCCCAATTTTTGAGCGAATCTTTCTGCCGCTGCCTGTAATTCTACACCTCTAACTGGAACACCAACTGAACGTTGCTGCTTGTACCAAGTGTATACAGCATCGTCAATATTACTAAACTTTGCTGCAGTCGTTCGTTTTCTTTTAACAATACTCACATTTGGCGTATCTTGCTTTAAAACAAAATTGGAAATTTTTGTTCTGTCTTTTTTTATATCATAAAACGTAGACTTACTAATTCCAAACTCGTTTAAAATATTCTGCACAGAATAACCAGCGTCTATTTTACTCAACACTTTCATTTTGTCTTCTAAAGTTAAAGTCTTGTATTTACCTCTAGCACTCATATTGTAATACAGTACTGTAAATTAATACTAAACAGTGTTTGAAGAAAATGTGGTTTGAAAAGCTGTACGCAACTAAGAAATAACTTCAGTACAATAGAACGCACATGAATACAATAACAATAACGCACACACTACCAAAGCAGCAGTTGAAACTGGACTAAACCCAGTCGGGGTGGGGGTGCGTATTGCACATTTTGCCAACATAACACTCTAAGAATTCCCGAAAGGCAAATGTTTTCACAAAGAATTCATAAAATTATAATTTTTTTGTGAATTATAATTTTTTTAGGGAGTCCGAATTATCGTAAATTCCGAATTAGAGAAGTCCGAATTAGAGAGGTTTCACTGTATTTACCTCAATTAAATTCTTCAACTCACCTTAAATCATTCTCCTCTTATAACAAAATACCTGATACCCTCTTTGTACCTAGGATGTGTGTTCCCTTACCTTATACTCACTCCCTTATTAGTTCCTGGCCCTTCCAGGTAACTCCGCCAATGCTCATTTAAAACTA
Organism: Magicicada septendecula; assembly: GCA_034769895.1. Taxonomy (NCBI): domain Eukaryota; kingdom Metazoa; phylum Arthropoda; class Insecta; order Hemiptera; family Cicadidae; genus Magicicada; species Magicicada septendecula. The sequence goes on from CM068376.1 coordinate 172,684,214, forward strand.
TTCACCCCCCGCCACAACGTCTTGTGTTGAGGACTCCTTACCACACCACACTCACTACAAAATTTCACCACCATCTATTTACTCTCCATTTACATCACTCACTTTCTCTACATACATGCACTTTCTCTACTGTGTCCCTACTACTGACCCGTTTCTGCATTACTTTTCTTCCAAAATTCGTATTTTGTCTAATACCCATTTAAAATTTAACTTTGACTGTCTTAATGCCTTATTGAAATAATTATCACCCAAACTCCATCTTTTACCATATTTTACATTAATATGATCATTGAAAATTACACTACAAAATTCATAACAACCTCAAATTAATTTAATCATCTAATTTAAAACCTTTTAAACCAATTTAACATTTATTATTCTAACATTTTACTTCACTTCAAAGTCATTATCAAGATTCATACTTACATATGGTCAATCACTCCATCGAATGAATACATCATCACTTGTCGTAGACTCAAACTATAAACAATTCTTACCACAAATATAATGTACAAAACCATATGTACCTTCTGAAACATTATAACAATCATATGACTCCACAACTAAACACATTTTACATTTATTCATTTACTATTTATTTTTAAAGTTCAAGTCTCAGAAACATTATTTAAATTCATTATCAAAATTCATTTATACAACATTAATTAATCAATTAATTCATCTACAATTTATTTTAATTCAATCAGTTATTTAAACACATTACTTTAATTACCTTATTCCAAAACAATTACAATTAATTTATTACAAACTCTCATTATTTATTTAGTCTAATAAAATATTATTATTAACCAAACAAATATTCGACTACCTCTGGAAGAAGAAGACCACTACAACGTGGATTAAGGAAGTTAGAAAAGATTTAGAAAAGTCGAATATCACAGAGTCCCAAATGTTAGAAAGAAGTGAATTTAGGAGTACAGTGAAAAATCTGGAATTGTTTCAAGATGCAGGAAGACCTAATAGAAGTGGACGAACTTGGACAGAAGATCAAAGGAAACAAGCCAGTGAGCGTATGAAGGAGTATTGGAGACAGAGGAAACTCCAGGCAAAGAAAAAGAAATAAAGTTGTAGCGTGATCCTAAGTGGTCAATTCGTTAAAAAAAAAAAAAAAAATATTAAATAAATTTCTACTACATACACACATTGTTTACATAAAATACATTTTACAACACAAACACAGTTAATCTCACTATAAATTTATTTACAATTTTTTGTCATTATTTTTCTGTTTACCACACCTCGTTTCGTAAGTTAGCCAGGTCATCACCATAAACTAAAATAATTAAATGTTCATTCATTGTTTGTTTAACCACCATCACATATATTAGTTTATGTTTTTATAACGCAACTCATCTTTATCCACATACATTACATTCTTATTATTAATATAATAACCCATTAACTCTGTGTCATTTGTAATACCTTTATAATTTATAGGATTATTCCTTTTTATTATTTCATAAACCTCTTCAACATTAGTTATTTTTGTCCAGTCTCCCATAATATTATTTGTTATTCCCATGTCATTTGTATCATCATATTCATTTACTATATCAATAACATCATAAGGTAAGTGTTTATCATCTACAACGGTATCATCAAAATAATCATCAATATCTATTTCACAAGGTAAGCATTTCATATATTTTATTCCCTCAAATTCTAATCTCTTAACTAACCCCTCATAACCTCTATTTAACTTAAATACCTGTATCATTCTCTCTCTCTCTCTCAACGTATTTCTCATCATAACATCGGTCACAGCACCTCTGACCTACTTCACTCCACGCAAAGGGCACGACAAACTTACTACACTTCTTGGCTCTTCCAAGAACACCACAAAAAAATTAAGGGACTACTCGAAGACACCTTGTCTTCCACATAACCTCTGGAGGAACCTTTGTCCTCAAACATCAAGACTAGCGGAGTCCTTACTCCACTTACATCACGGGGAAAATTTGCCCTTTGCCACCCTAACCTTTCATCACACTCTCTCACAATTTCATCAACACTCGCTAACACTTCGCTATTAAACTCTACTTCAACAAAAATTTCATCACCACTATTTGTTTTCACTATATCACTCTTAAATAGCTCGTTTTCCACTATCTTATCATTATTACTTATTAATTCATTTTTACAACTGTCATTTACCTTGTTAATTATTTCTTCACTATTTTTTGTCATCATATCGCTATCTTTGTCACTTACCTTCTTATTAACTATCTGAGTTACTTTACTTTTAATCTGTTCCTGTACTGATTCTATTACTTGTTCCTTAAATGTCATTAAATGTTCGTCAATCTCATTCAGATGTTTAGTCATATTCATTTCAAATTTAACATTTTGTGTATTCATTACATCGAAACGACTATTTATTTTAGCGAAATCACTCTTTATTTCTTTATTGTGTTCTTTCAATTCACTAACATCACTGCTTAATTTATCAAATTTATTATTTTGTTCTTTGAATTTTTCATTAAAATCATTACTTTGTTTATTGAAATTACTATTTACCTCACTGAAATTGGCTTTCATAAAATTAAATATGTCATCTAATGACAATTCTTCTTCTTTTATATTTGTTACCTCGGGAGTCGATTTTGCTCCCGTCTCACTACTTATACTGTATTTTCATTTGGTTTCTTATTTTTACTATCTAACTTCGGGGTTAATTGAATTCCCGAATCATTCGTGACAGTTGATTCATTTGTAACATTTAATTCACTTGTTTTATTGTCTTGACCCACATTCGGCGTTGAATGAACTCTCAGGCCACTCATGACGGCTGATTCATTAAATTCAATTATTTCACTTATATCATTTTCGTTATTTCCTGCCATTTTTAAATTATGAAATTATCATATATTTTAACAATCCTTATTTTACATTCATTAAGTATTATTCAATAGTATAGGTATTACTTACGTATAACATACTCTAACATGACATCGTTTTTCATAATTTTTTACGTTAGTGCCTTAACCACTAAATCACTTATTTACGAGTAGACATGGTCTGTACAAAATTTAAATTTGTACAAACTGTCCCTGTTTTGTCGCGCCATTGAGAACTTACTGATGTTATCACTAATAATCTTTAATAAAAATACACATCTTACAAATCCCTTACCTGCATTGGGTCTCAGAGTCTTCACGTGAACTCGTTACCTATAAGTGATTTAGGGTTATGTTTAATTAATGAACTCAACTCTCATTTCTCGTTAACTCCCGCAACATTTATTGAACAAGTTGTGTAATATTCACTTATAGACATAAAATAATGATATAACTTCGTTTTCAACTAATAATCAGAGTTCGAATACAACAGATTTTAATATTGAGTGTTACACCCCATTTACCAAAGATATTCAAAGTATAGCATTCTTGTCATTATTTTTCTTTTTATATTGTACTTAAAATAAGTAATTACTTAAATTATAGAAAGGCAACCCAGTAATTGCTCTCATTCATACTCGACTTTCATACTTCGTTTTATTTGTGTAGAGCTCTTTTATTAGAATTTCATAATTATTAGTTTGTCATACGGTTATGGTGATGATGCCGTCGCTGCAAACTATGCGTTGTACTCCTTACGTCTTCTCTCCCTTTTGTCCGAAATTAGTTCTCACAATTTAATTTTGACGGCACTGAATTTGTAATTAGTTCTCACATTTTTATGCCACTTTAAATTATAATTTAATCCACATTTTTGAAAGTTTTAATAGATGTTTGGCTCGCGACCCTTTTACGTTCAACCGGCCGGTTTGATTACTGTAAGATGACAGACGCTGAACACCACGCGTCCAAAATGGCCTAACAAGTTCTCCGGAGCGGCAACTTGCTCCTTGATTGGTTATAAGACGTCACGTGATCTCTCCTCCTTAGTCTCTTCTCTGAGCAAGAGTCTACCGTAAGCATAAGCTGGCCGAGAACCGTACGATCTGGGGCTCGTTAAAAAGTTCGTGATTATTCATCTGTACGGGCACGCATGTCCGCACGCTTTCACATTCCAGAGCATCAGGAGTCGGTGCCTGTTAACAAGCTTTCTGTACAACTGTGCAACTGGGCGTTCACTATGGGAAGGTCTACTGTTAAAAACTGAGGCCCCAAATGGGTAACGTACTTCTACCATTAACTCTTAATAAAGAAAAAAAACCCTCAAATCTGTCCCGTTACAATACCTCCCCCCCCCAATGATAGGTTTTCTGCCGAAACAGAAAAACTCTCATTGCTAAAACCTAAGAGGATTAGCGAGTATATGTTGCCAACAACCCCCCTTTATTTCTTAATATATCATGGGTAAACTACCCCCCTAGCTCGGCGACTATGGCTGCACCTGAATGATTCTACTGGACTTCTCTGTCCGAGATCCCAACACCGTAAACTCAGACAGAAACACACCACAGTATCACCTAACCTTGTAACATTTCCGATAAGAATCAATAACTGGCTTTATACCCAACCAACTCCTCAACTGCTATATCGCTTCTTATAAATACTGGATTGGCTTTAGCAAAGTACTGGGTGCGTACATGTGTGCCTTACTATTTTAAACACACTATCTGCAAATATTCATCATTATCAGTGTAAAATTCACATAAACATTTCATATTTACCTTTAAATAACATTCACTCCCATTTCTCAACTTTTAATTGTTTGTTTGGATATTATCATCTCAAAACAAAATAAATTTCATTCATTTATTTAAAGTTCATTCCCAAAGTTACTATTTTAAGTTAATTGACTTCATCTCTTTGAATTAATCATTTTAATTTCAAAATTCAAAATACTTTAACATGAATTTAAATTCCCTTAACTATATGTTAACAATCATTATAAAATGAACAACTTATTTCTATCATTTATGTAAATACAATTACACATGGTTATAACAGATTACATAAACATTATTTATCAGCTGATACATTATCATCCTATAGCAAACATCAAAAAATAAAATAAAAATCTTTCCCCCCCCCAAAAAAAAAGTTTAATTTCCAGAAATATCTATTTTGACAATTAATAAAAAGAAGCAAAATTATTTAATTAAATTAATTAACAAAAGAATCTATGAATCATTTACAAGAAACATACTACATCTCTAACACCAGTCATCAGCTGATGTCTCATTCTCGGGTGAATGACCTTACTTCAGTCACACTAAATACAACTAACACAAATACACAAAATTATATAATGTAAAATACATAATACATGTTTATAATTCCTACACTCTAACATAGTACCACATAATAAAACATAAACATTCATAAATAATACAAATCTCATTCCATTAAAATAAACATTTAATTTGCATCTGAATAAAAATTACAAACATTTCAATTTAAGGTTTAGTTTCAAATTCTAGTAACTCTTTACGTTGTTACATTTTATTATTACATTTCAATTATGAATTTCTATTAATCATTTTCATCATCAATTGGTTTAGGTGATTCTCAGTCATTCACAATGATTTGATTTATTGAATGGGCATTTAGATATAACCTTACCCACCTTCTTCCTTCTAACGACCACTAACGGATTTATCTAGGGTGACACCAATCTCTCAAAAGTACAGTAAAACCTCTCTAATTCGGATTATATGGGGCGAAGCCTAGTCCGAATTAGAGAAAAATCCGAATTATAGAATATTTTATAGAAATATTTTATTCATACTACAGTATAGGTAAAGTGCCATAAAAATAAATATTAAAACTACGTAAATATTAATGGAAATTTAAATTTATTGTACTTACAAAATGGATAACTAAATTCACATAAACAACAATCTTTCACCATCAATGTTTTCAAGTTAAGTTCGCACACAAAAAGTTTATAAGTAATGCACACCTGCAATTATTAATGTACGTAAATATTAATGGAAATTTAATTTTATTGTATTTTACAAAACAGAAGAATAAATAATTTCACGATACCAACAAAAAAAACTTCACTGACAGTGTTTTCACTTTAGCACACAAAGAGTTATGTAATATTAATGGCTGGTCCCTGAAGTTGACGGTTTTGATTCTTCCCGAACTGAAGCTACAGGCTTAAAAAAGGTTGAAATTGTAGACTGTTTTGCCCTGTTGTATTGTTTTTTAATAATTTCTTGACGCATTTCTTTGATGATAAATAGTATTTTTGAAATTCTGGGTCAGTGTCAATAAAGTTAATAACTGCATCGAGATTTTCCCGCACCTTGGAAAGTGTAGGCTTAGGAACATTATCATCGTCCTCTTCATCGTCACTATCATCTCCAACTTCTTCTTTCTGACCTTGCATTTTATAGACGATCTCTTCCTCTGTTAAATTCTGGTAGCCTACATCATCTTCATCGGCACCCAACCATTCTCTTATGTTTTCAATGTTGGTAGCTCCAAAAGCACCTGCATAATCTTCATCTTCCAAACCCTGCAGGTCGATCTCTGGCTCTTTATCGTACAAAATCTTATTCCATGCATTGCATAATATAGATATTTTGATCTCATTCCAGCTGTTTGCCCAATTATAAATAGCAGTTTTAATACTGTATTCCTTTATTTTTTTAAGAGTTTGTTGACCCCTATTGTCCATTTCTTCATCATCCATAAAAAATACCATGCATTCGTCGAGTTGTTTACGTCTGTAAAGGAGTTTGCAACTGAGGATTACTCCCTGATCCATTGGTTGGATAAGCGAAGTCGTATTGGGAGGCAAGTACATAGTTTTGATTTTTCCATTGCTGCTAGTCAATAAATTACTGGAGGGATGAGCAGGAGCATTGTCTAATATCAACAAAGCTTTAACATCCTCTTATTTTATTTTTAAAACATCTAGCTGGAATTTTCTAACCTCTGGCACAAAATTATGAAAAAACCAATCGCTGGAAAATTTCTGAGTAAACCATGCATTGCATAATATAGATATTTTGATCTCATTCCAGCTGTTTGCCCAATTATAAATAGCAGTCACGTTTATAAATTATTATAGAGGCACGCATGTCCGCACGCTTTCACATTCCAGAGCATCAGGAGTCGGTGCCTGTTGACATGCTTTCTGTACAAATGTGCAACTGGGCGTTCCCTATGGGAAGGTCTACTGTTAAAAACTGAGGCCCCAAATGGGTAACGTACTTCTACCATTAACTCTTAATAAAGGAAAAAACCCCTCAAATCTGTCCCGTTACAATATATGGAGAATTTCACAGTAAACTGTAATCTATCATGGCCTAAACACACCATTTCAAATACTGGTTCCTAGTATAATCTGTACCTAGGAGTCACTGAAACTGGTGCCATAGAGCCAGCCTATCCCTAAATCTAGAAATGTTGTAATTAGAGTAATACAGAATTTATCATTTTATAGCGACGTGAAAAAGAAATGCAACAAATGTTGGAAATGAAAGAAGAATCAGCAGAGGAAATGAAAGAAGAATATTCCACTCTACAGCAAGAAGTTGAAGTAAAAACTCGAAAGTTAAAAAAATTATATCACAAGTTGCAGAGCATACAGCAAGAAATTTCGGATATCACAGACGAATTTAATATGGACAGAAGAGAGCTTGAAATGACTCAAAATGATTTACTCAAGTAAGTAACACATAAAATTGTGTTTGTGTGTATGTGTAAAACAGTATCAAACTCACAATATCTGTAAAACATTTTAAAACATACTACAACTTACTTGCGAACAGAGAATTTAGATTAAGTTTAGAATAAATGATTCACTGCAGACAAGAAGTAAATTTATCAGTCAAAAAGTTCAAAAAATAATTTATACTTTGCTGGTCCAGGGGGGTTTCCTGGTCTTGGTTGTGGGAAGAGTGATGTGGAATTTTGTGTGTAGTGTTCAGATATAACATAATAAATTAATATTTTTTTGTATGTTACAAAATCTTACGCTTAAACAATATTTGTGAAACAACCTGTTGTATAGTATATCATATATAAAAAACTTAAAAACGTAACCCTGTAAAATTGTCAGGTTAGGATGATCCCATCTGGTATAGTAACATTAAAAGCCAAAGGCGCGCGTGTGTGTGTGCTTGTACAGCTAGCTGTAATGAACAAATGATACATTTATTTGAGATGTACCAAATAACATTAATAATAAGATTTAGGTATAAATGATATATATGGGCGTGGTGTCAGATTTTATTTATAAGACATCAGTAACCCTATATACTAATATATGTAATTTAAATATAAACACTATGTATAAATAAATGTGTCTAGGTAATACACTTATATTATACATTCATGAACAAGAGTTAAATATAAAAAAGAAAGAACAGTGCATGTGTCCTGAATTTACTGCTGCTGCATATCAAAATGTTTTATAAACGTACAGCAGCGTTTTTTTGTTCCTTTCCAGTGTCTGCTGTTGAGACATAAAACTACAGCCTTCATACGGTATTGTATTGTATTGTATTGTAATGTAATGTTTAGACTATACACTTCTGTTCCTGAATTATGTTTATCATTGTATACAGGGAATAATTGTTCATATTACTTTACTAGCACAAATATTTTAAATCTCAACAACAGAATTCTATTTCATTTTCTAAACATCTATCAGTATAAATAATGCGGAAAAGCTGAAGTTGTAACATGTACTATTCAATATTTTGACTTTTTTCATTTCAATGTACTATTTCAATTTATTATTATTTCACACATACACAATATGTGTTTACAATATATGGAGCCTATATTATGCAGCTTCTTGTTAAGTGCTCTATACAGTTTAATATTATAATATTTTTTGTACAGTTTGTTTTACATTTTACTTATGATCTTTTATTTTAGTAATAGCAGTAAATATAATGTGGGATATTATAAAAATAATCAACCATGCTAAAACATGTATAAAAGTCTAACATTAATAGTCTTATTAAAAAAAAACTTAATTCTAATTCAGTTGGTTTTATTATGACACCTAGCACTACCTGCACCCAATTTTTTGCTTAGAAGAATTTGAAGGGAACTAATTTTGGCCTTTTAAGGTAGTGTTTTCCCGAATTATGGGCAACAGGGTGCTTAACGTTAGATGTCTGTTGTGCAGTGTGAAATTAATTTACATTGTGACGAATAACTTGGAAGTCAAAGTCATTGCCTGTGACACTTTTCTTTGGACTAATTTGGGGTTTGGTCTTTTTTGGGGCTCCTAAGCTATCCTTCTTCTAATATTTTTCCTCCTCCTTTCTACTTGGTAAGGCAAAAGTAGATAACCCAGTTTCCACAGTAACATAGTCGAAAATCCCTTTAATTTTGGATTTTTGTTCTTCAGCCTCTTTTTTCCATAAATTGCAAAACATTAAACATTATTTCCTATGTATGATTTTGAATAACTTTCCTGTCTATGCTAGTCGAGCTGGCAGAAGTATCTATTTTAACAAGAAAAATGATGTTAACAAACAACACAAATAAAATTATCAAGATAAATAATGATAGGATTAAAATAACAAAAGAAAATAATGATATAATTAATAGTGAATAGAGATAGTAATAGCAAAAGCAAATTTGGGTATCACAACACTTTAAATAACAGCAAAACTAAAATGTGACATGTATGTTGGCACTACCTTCACTTGAGATTTGCATAATATCAAGATTCTTCGATCCCCTCCCACCATACAGAATTTCAAGGTAATTTGTCCAGGCATAAAATGATGTGTGTGCACATGAAGAGCTTTTAATACTACTATACAGTACAGTATTCATCAACATCAGTGACCTCTGCAACAGTGAGAGTAATAATAAATATAAGTATTGTGTACACATTTCTTTACTTCCTCACCCCTCACCCCTCGTCAGTTTGAAATGTATGAAGGTGTGAAGCTAAAATATGAAACTTGAATAAAGGGGATCAAATTTTAATGCCTGAAAGAGCAAAATGTGTGAGTGCCATATATCCTAAAGTATAGGACTTGTAATTTTATCTGCATGTGATGTAAGTCCTGGCAAAGTATTATTATTGGAATGTTGTAGATATGGGCTACAGCAAAATATCTATTTAATTATTATGTTTATTCCTTCTTTGTAAAGTGATACTGTTATTTTCAATAAACAAGGTTATAATATTAACAGAAACATTAAACTTTTTCAGGGATCTAAAATTGAGATTAGTTATCATTGATAATTTTGTACCTCGAGAAGAAAGAAAGCGTATGTTGTCAAGATTGTTTTTTGATGAAGAAGAAGACCAGTGGAAGGTGATGCCTGACTCTGAGCCAACACAAGACATTCCAAGAATGAAATCAAATCCTTTATTCAGGAGGCCTACGACCCAGTATGGTATTATAGCAGCAAATATGGGCATAAACAGTAGATTTAGGGTATGTACTTACACCATTTCAGTAGACTTTCAAATAATTTCAGAAGGTATAACATATTTTTAGACTTACAGATTTCTGCATCATCAAGTACAGTTTCTTTTAAAATTTTAATTTTAATTCATTGTTACTAAAACTAAAAAAAAAGTAAATAAAGTAATCATTTATAATTTACTATAAGTATATTTTTACTGATATTTTGTACATAGGCAAGTAAAAACCATAAAGTGTAACAGCTTCTACATTTTTATTCAGTGTTGTGTATTGTTGCCTCCAACTGAAAATAATTTTCGTATAGAGTACACTAATGTAGGCAAAGTGTAGTTAGTTATTAAAGCATGCAGTCTACTAAATTAGAAGTGTTACGGTATAGCATTTTGAAATACATATAATTTATTATTAATGTCTTAAATTCATTTAAAACAGTAATAATGTAGATATAATAAATTGTATAATTTACTTCTAGTAAAAAATTGTTAATTCAGGCTAAATGGGATAGTCACCAGTCAGAGTTAGGAAATGTTCAGAGTGAGATTGATTTCATATGGTGAGTAAAGTCAGTTGCATAGCCAAGGGAGGGTTTATGGGGGGGGGGTACAACCCTCTCCTCATTGGGTAGTTCATCATTCATCAGTGGAGTCTTATAGTAAAATCTACATCTAGGCTGTACGAGCTTGCATTTAACATTCACAGTAAATGATAGCTGGTGAAATGCTTACTACCATCAACACATATTCCCCCTTATTATAATAATCAGTAACCTCCCCACTCCACTTCTGTCCAATTTTCCTGATTATTAGCATCTTGTGAACAGTGTTTTCAGGGGGTTATGGACCCCACTGTGCCTTCTGGGTGTGATATTTTCTTGTCTGTCCATTTGCTGCATACAAAACATTCTCTTTCTCGTGTTTCACACTGTAGGCAATTTGATCTAGCAGCCTTACCCACATAGTAAAAATATGACAAACTGTTGAATTCCTGTAAGGAAATAGCTTAATTAAAACTCTACATTTCCTATTTATTGAGGTGCCCAAGTTCTTGATGTGTCTAGATGTTCATTTCTCCATGGTCCATGGTTTCGTTTTCATTTTCCTTCCTACATTGTTTATATTTCCTTTCTTCTGCAAACAGTTCAGTAAGATTTGAACATACAATTACCAGTATTGCAGTGTGCATGCGAGACAATGTGGTAAGTGCATGATGTGTAATATACACATCTCTTCTTTGGACTGAAATCATGTGATTCCTTTTTTTTTGAACAGGTCAAGCAATTTTTCAGCTCTGTACAGCACGATTGATTATGTGACAGCCATCACATGTCATGTACTGGACTTTGGTCCAGTGATATTTGAGATCAACATAATGACATGGAGTGATGCTCAGTCCATGCTTTGGCTGCTCCTTTTTGTTTGTTCCTTTTTTATGTGTTTCTAATAGGTGAATTGCTTGTAGATCATCACTCATAGTTATCTGACAGCCTGTTTCATATGTATGTGATAGTTTGCCATAAGTGTCTGTGGGTTAGTAGGAATTTTTCTTCTTAGAATAAGAACAATTTCAATTCCTCTTTTGCCAGCTGTTGATTTTTGTCCTCCTTCCAGTAAGTTATGGTTCTTATTACTCAGTTCAACAGAATTTGAGCCATCTCTTGGTCTCATGGTAATACCACAACGTCATCTGCATAGTTGCCAGGAAGCAGTCCTCTGACATTTTATTATACTGTCCTGTACTATATTCCCACCAACTTTGAGCCTTGTTGTACCTCAGCCATTATTTTGTTGTTTTTGGATCCTTCCGTTATATTGTACACCTGTTCACAGTCATTCAAGTAGTCCCTCAAGATGGGTCTAAGACGTTCGGGCAAGTTAACAGTCCCTTCCAGAGCCTCTAATATATAGCTCCACCTGGCTGAGTTGAAGCATTTTCATGTGCAGTGTCACCAAAAAGTACATGGTTTTGAATAACCATTTCTTTGTTTTACTGTATGTCCAGCTTCCACTGTGGTTTTTATGGCATGTATCTTCCCTTCCTGAATTCATCCTGCCTGTCTGAAAAATCTTCAGCATGGTAAATGTCACTGCCAGCATATTTTTTTGTTTTCAAATAGTTTTCAGCAATATCAAACATATAGAAAAGGTTGTATGTCTCTTGCCTCTTGTCCTTATCAATCAGTACCAACTCTGTCTTTTTGCACCATGCACAGAAGATACCTGCTTGAAGGCGTAGCTTATTAATATTAATATTAATGTGTGTGAATTAATGTGTCTGCCATAGCCTTCAGTACTTCGGCAGGCAGGATATCCAGGCCTGATGCTTTCCAGTTCTTAAGTGTGCTCACAGCCTTTCTAAGTATTATGCTTCTTTTCCAGCTGCACATCTTCTTTTGTTGGTGTATTTTATAGAGTGTAAATCTGCGTTTACTTCCTCTGGGTTGATTATCTGCCATAATTTCTGTAATTCTTCTGTGTATGTCTTGCCTTTTGCAGCTTTTCTTTTTCTGCTGTAACCTAGGTAGGGATTGGTCTGTTTCTGATGTTTATTCTTTTCTTCTACATCTTTTTCCTTCTCTTTCTGACTAAAGATTCATGTCCAGGGTCCTTCATCTGCCACTAATTTTTTTTCTGTTCTCTGAGATTTCTCAACATCTTCCTGTTTTACACTTGCCAGTGTTACAGGGCTTGAGAGCTTTGCCAGACTAGGTATGCTGGCTGTGCATTCTCGAATTTGTGGTATAGTGCTCAGAGTCCTATAAATTTTTCCACTTTCTTGAGGAAGAAGCTTCTTGTGACTTCACTAGCTTATAGATCATGGAGTATATCTGGATTCCATTTTTGATGTTCTCTTATTCATGTTTCTTTGCTCCCTAGCAACTGCACTAATCTTCTTGAGTATTCTCTTGCTTTCTTATAGACATTACTTTTCTTGCCTTTAAAGTTCACTAATCTGATCCTGCAGTGAAGCTGTAGGGCTGAGATAAGTCCTTACTTTTCCATTAGAATGATAAACTAAATAACACGGTTAAAAAATTTGGAAAACCTGAACAACCTGAACTGGATTTGCTTTTTATATCTCAAAATATATTGCAATATTCTAATACATGCAAAATTATTTTTTATTTAAGCTGTTCTAACTATAAGATTATGACCAAAATTGTCTTATTTTGCTTAGCAAAATAAATTTTTTTTTTTGTTTTACTTCGGAGTTTCACTCATTACACCTTAGTTCAATATACAAGAGTACTTTATTATTTATTTCCATTATTAAACTGCGGTTTTGTATTTTGAACCATGTCCTGCCCCAATCAGTTTGAACTGTTGAAGTTCTGTTGTAATGCAGTTGAATACAATATATCCATAGTGGTGGTGTAACATCCATTAGACCACATCAGTTGTTAGATGACTCATACTGTTTAGAATTGCATTAGTGTTTCACTTGGTGTTGAAGATTTGATTTAAAATTTGGGTCAGTCATTGTAAGTTCAATGGATTGTTTTTTGTTCTGTCTTACTTCCATGTTACTTAAGGAAATGGAAGTATTGTGATTGCAAAAAAAATCGTGTTCGATTATTGCAGATTCTGATTGTACTACACTCAAAACATGAAAAAAAGTCATTTTTCGAAAAGTGTCTGTGTGTGTTGTGTCTGTAGATTTTTTTCTATGGCAAACGATAACTGCCGCAAATGCAAACAGAATCAAATAATTGTTTGCATACAGCCCTGAATTGTATAGTTCTCAAGACCTATTGTTTTTGTGAAGATCGGTTAAGGGAAAGGGGTAGTTTACCTGCAACGTTTTTTTATCAAGGGTAATTTTTTCTATGGCAAACGATAACAGCCGCAGATTCAAACAGAATCAAATAAAGTTTTGCATACAGCCCTGAATTGTAGGGTTCTCAAGACCTGTTGGTTTTGGTGAAGATCGGTTAAGGGAATAGGGTAACTACCAGCAACATTTTATGTTTTAACAAGGGTAATTTTTTCTATGACGAATGATAACTGCCGTAAATTCAAACAGAATCAACTACTCTTTTGCATACCTTTTTGAATTATACAGAACTCAAGGTCTGTTGATTTTGTTGAAGATCGGTTAAGGGAAAGGGGTAGTTTACCAGTAACATTTTATGTTTTAACAAGGGTAATTTTTTTTATGACGAAAGATAACTGCCGTAAATTCAAAGAGAATCAAATAATTTTTTGCATACTTCCTGAATTGTAGAGAACTCGAGGCCTTTTGATTTTGGTGAAGGTCGGTTAAGGGAAAGGGGTAGTTTACCTGCAACATTTTATGTTGTAACAAGAGAAATGTTTTCATGACGAACGATAACTGCCACACATTCAAACAGAATCAAATATTTTTTTGCATGCATCCCTGAATTGTAGAGGACTGAAGGTCTATTGATTTTGGTGAAGATCGGTTAAGAGAAAGGGGTAGTTTACCTGCAACGTTTTATGTTTTAACAAGAGTAAAGTACTTAATTTTGATAAATACAGTAAAGTATCCTGATAAGAAGCTCATAATAATCCACTGTAGAAACGTAGATGAAATATCTATAAATGAAGAGGTTAGGTGAACGGGGTGGGGGTAATTTTCTATTGATGAAAATTATAGTTGAAGGGGGAGGGGAGAATTTTTTATATGTGTACTACGTTATCGGCAACAAAGAAGTAGTTCTTTGTTAAAGTTCCTTCCTGGGCTGTTTAGCCGTAGTCCAATGTTTTCTGCAAAACCAGACTTTTCGGCAGTGCCATCGACTGCCATCATCAGTGAAAATCGAGTGCGTAAACGTGAGGTGGTATACGTTAGTGACCACAGTACTGTGGTTAAGTCTGAAGCGATGAGTAGAAAGAAGTAGTTTCTATGGAAATATTTCATTTCGAATATGATTTTAAATATAAATCTTAGAACACAAAAGTCATGTATGGTTCTCCATACCGATATTTTAATGTTACATATTGTATAACATGTGTTTTATTCAGTCCTGAAATACAAGTTACAGGAATAGTCAGCTTTGAGGTGAAGTAATATTGTTTGTATAGGTAGTTGCACATTTAGTAGTAACAGTAATTGGAAAATTATTTTTTTTCACAGGTATTTTGGTATATTCTATCACTATACGTCAAAACTTACCAGTATAATTCCAAAATTACTTGGGTGTTTATCATATTACAGTTACGTGTATGGTAATGATAATTCCTCAGAATGTTTGTGTAGCTGTTTTTCATAATTCAGGTATAATAATTAAGTGAACTGAAATTAAGGTAATGTTAAACTTTCCATGTGTGTGTGATACTACATTTATGTATATAATGCGTGGTAATATATTATGCGTACAAGGGTGGTTTGTAAAATTCTCAACCTGACATACAGATCATCATCATCAGCCGTGGGTGGGTCTTGGCCTGTACAAAGAGTCTACTCCATTCTTCCCTATTGCGTGCCCTGGCTTTCCAGTTTCTTATGTTCAGCTTTTTGAGGTCCTTTATCTGCTGACACACAGATAGTGCCAGGAATATCAAATGGCTATGATTAGTAGCAAACTCAGTCCGTCAGATGGTGTACTATAATGTTTAAGACAGCTGTATTTAATAGTTTCATAGTTTTGATTAAATAAATTACATATGATTTTGTCTCAGTGATTGCCTTTATATTCGAAGCTAATCTTTTTCAATAAGTCATTTCTTCAGATTTAGAAACAGGAAAAGTTACTGGAACTAAATCTGATAAGTACTGTGTGTGGGGGGGGGGCAGTAATTGGTAGTACAATTTGTGAAACTTCGCAACTGCAATGGATGAATTGTGAGAAGGTTCATTGCCTCGATGGAAAAGCACTTTTCCTTTGCTAAATGTGGAGTTTTGTCTTAATAGCCTCATTCAGTTGTACCAGTAATGCTGTATAGTACTCTCCCATTATGGTTTTTGCCATTTTCTAAATAGTCTATGACCACCACATCTTGTGAATTCCACAAATAAGACTCCATCACTTTTCTGGCTGGTGGAACAGTTTTCATCTTTCTGGAGCACTAATGTTCACTTCCACCCATTGTCTGGACTTCTGTTTTGTCTCTGGCATGTAGATGTGAATCCATGTTTCATCACTAGTGATAAACAAAAGTGTTTTGTCACAGAAACTCAATTGTATTGCATTTAAATATGTCAAACCACTCTTGAGAAACATTCATTTGAACGTGTTCTGATGAACTGTTGGCAAACACTGCACCCATTGCACTAAAATATTTTTCATATGCAAATGCTCCTGTACTATGTTGTGGATATGATATTCTGAGATGTTTCCAATACCAGCAAGCACACAGATAATCACATGTTAATCACGTAATGGGCATTGTTGATTTTGTTAATGTTTTCATCAGTTGTAGCAGTTTTTGGGCAACCTTAATGTTCATCATCATAAATACGAGGGTCATCTCAAAAGTAAGTTTCCTTGTTTTATTCTTTCAAAAGAAAATGGCCCAAGCAAGCTAACGAAGGTTGGAGAACATTTATTTGTGTGTAGTGGCAGTGCTGCCAAAACCTCATTCATTGCATAGCAACATAACAACAGGAAATTTAAAATCATGGACGTTCGATTAACCAGTGTGTCTGATTGCAAAGTGCGTAGTGTGATTTGGTTTTTGCTACAAATAAATTAATCAGCAGCTGAAATTCATTGTCACTTAGTTTCTGCATACGGACCTGAGTGCATGAACATTCAAATGTTCCGCTGGTGGCATACATCATTCTTGAAAGGGACAGGTTTGTTGAGCAATAAAGTTCTGCTCCACGACAACGCACGTCATTCCTTGCGAGTCACAGAATTTGTAGGAAGTCCCTTCAAATGGAGATTTTAGACTATTCTTCATATTCACTCGATTTGGCTCCAAGTGATGTTCATGTTTTCCCCCATCTCAAAAAACACCTGGGAGGACAACGTTTCGAAACGGATATAGAAGTGAAACAGGTGGTTGATGCCTGGCTCCGAAATCTGGGGACGCAGTGGTTGAAAGAAGAAATTGAAAAACTGTTTTTATGCTACAGAAAACGTATTGAGAAGGTTGGAGATTATATTGAATAAGTACATGTTTTTGAATAAAAATATAGTTTTCTTCTTAATTTTACACGTGTTTTTTAGTTTTCCTAAATCAGGGATTTGAGATGACCCTCGTAGATGAACGGTCATGTTTGTTTTTAGCAGCAAACTTTTCCATTCTTAAAAAGAATGATGAGGAGTCTCCCAAAGTGGAATCCAACTCATTCTTTATTTCTGTTAGTGTTAAACTTTCTATAATGACATATTGCTATGTTCATTGAGATGAAAAACAATTACATAATGCTCTTGAAATTTCAATATTGTCTTTCTACACGTTCCTCGATTAGCCCAGCATATACTGAGCCAGCATGATGGTGAAGGTCGGGCTTTGACCTAGTCTCTAGATCGTTCCAACACTTGTAACTAGTAATTATTCTCAGTGCACCACTGGTAAAGTAATAGATGACTATGAAACCTCTGCAGAGTATAAATAAACGTCAGTGGCCATCTTAGCAGTTAGTTACACTTGGCAATTTTTGAAGTGCAGTGTACAGTGATTGTTGCAGTTTATTGAGAAGTGATTATTGCATTAATTAGTGCAAAAGTAATAAGGTGGCATTTATTGATGGATAAAGTTAACTTGAATGATTGTATAAGAGTGCCTTGTTGTTTGTTATTTGTTGTTTTTCAATAATTAAAATTGGTGATTAGTGACTACTTCATTGATGTCTATTATTGTGTTTCCACTGTACCTATGGTGATCCGGTGTGAACATAATAGCACCTGCACAACAATCAATTTTATCAATTTTTCAAAAAAATACCAAGATTGTTTATTTTATTTGATTGTAACAATAAATACAGCTCTTTTAAATGTTATGGTACTCAATCTGACGGCTCGGGTTTGTGAATAATCACAGCCATTTTTTAACTACCCTCATATAACATTATAGACTATTTTTCGTAAACAATGCCATATGTCTTTTGAGAAGCCCTGAGTGAATGTATTTACAGTGTTAAATTTACCTCTTTTGTTTAGGGTGAAAATATTTTGGAACTTGATTTAGAGCAGTTAGCACGCACAACACGGGATTATGAAGGGCCTGCTGTTGCTCCAGCTATCAAATCCGTACTTCAGGCTGCTTTACAAGTAGAGGAAGACATTGATGTTGATGCCGCATCTCCTACATTTAGAAAAAATTGCCGGTAATTAGTTTTTTATTTTACTAGTAGAGAGAGAGAGAGAGAGAGAGAGAGAGAGAGAGAGAGAGAGAGAGAGAGAGAGAGAGAGAGAGAGAGAGAGAGAGGGGGGAGAGAGAGGGGGGGAGAGAGAGAGAGAGAGAGAGAGAGAGAGTCACTAAGGCTAGACACCCTTGAACGGTTCGAGATATATAAAGCTATAAAGGAGGATTACAATCGTGTCCTAAACGAAAAAGCAATACATACAAATAGTATTTTGTTTAATAGAATCGATCATATAGAACGAGAAATCGGCTACATCAGATCGATAAAATTGAACGAAGGTCAAGCCGGCATTGATTAGCTTTACCGTGGGAGCGTTCCTGTGCAGGTTCGTTACGGCCGCATGTCGTTTTTATTTCGTTCGTTGTTATTTCGTTTTAATATGTGTTATTTATTTATTTTTGTGCAATGTATGTGTTGTTTTTTTTAATATTTGACGAGATGAATATACATCGATTAATGTTTTAACCTTAATCATATTGGATCTGATGATGACACCATTGGTGTCGAAACTCGAGTAATCCCGTATAGGATTCTGAGAAACATTGACAGAAGGTAAATTAACCTATTTTATAGTCTTAACCGTTTCTGGAGGCAAATAAAATGTTTAAAGTTATTCATCTGTATGTCCTCCGTGTCCTTCTGGTCGTGTCCTCTGCATGTGGTTCTTAATAGTCGTGTCCTCTGCATATGCTTCTGGTCCTCTGGTCGTGTCCTCCATGTATGCTGATTAATAGTCATCTCGTCTCACGTCATATGCTGCCAGTGTGTCCATAGACCTCATCATATGTATTTTGCAGCTCTGGCTGTACAGCTAGTTGATCCTGTGACTCTTATGATAATTGTGAATTTGTGTCGTCGACTGACATAGCCTCCTGCGGCAATGGTTGAATCGAGAAGAAGAAACTTTATTAGTGCGACCTGGTATTTATAGTCAGGTCGTGCAAAAGTTCCTGTCTGAACACTTTTCAACTTGTCAGATTCTGTCGAGGCATTACTACCCCCACTCTGGTTCAGTTCACTATTTTCGCCTATTTTCACGAATTACGCAGTTTGTTTCACCTCACTTGATGCTCAATCGATTACTAATTTTTATGTGATTACTATACGTAAATTGCACTTCTTTATGGCATTCACAAAAAGAGTTATTCATTTTTTACGTATAGTAATTGCACTTTTCGCCATCTCTGTATGGTTTTTTAACATTTTATTTATGTATAATTTCTACACACTTTGGTGTCTTTTGTTTTATCCTATCGTACATACTTTTCTTATAATTAACAATAAACATATAACTATTCTACTTGAAAAGGGTAGTTACATTTCAGGAACGGACAGGTTTCACACACACTAACAAAATACGCGCGTACACAACGCTAGCGACAGGTGTGTTGAAACTGCATGTCCATGCATGAATTCTGTACTCCCTATTTTTACTACGATTCAGCTTATGCAATCTAAATCATGTTTATTAATTTATATTTATTCATTTTTATTATTTATTTTATTTATTTGGGCAATGCACAGTATCATTACTGTTTGTACTGTTGCAATATATTATTTGTGTTCTGCCTTACTCACATTTCACTGATGTATGGGATATCATCAGAAGTGCAGAGTTTATTAACAAATAATCAGTTTGTATATTGATTTTTAACTATTCCAGTTGTTGTAATGTTTGTTTATACAATCAGCTGTTTTGGGAGTTATTTTGAAATTCTGTAGCATTTATGTTTTATTTATTACGATTATGTTGAATAGTATTTAAAATTTTAAATATAATGTCATAAAAGATAACTGGGCTGCCACATTAAAAAGCTTATTTGTATATTTTCAGAAATTAACCACATATAACACAAAAACTGAAAAACAGTTGTGTAAAAAAAATCAAATATTTCATATGTATTATATTTCTTTCAAAATTTAAATTGTATGGAAATTAAGTGTTCACTTAAAAAACAATAGGTAAAAGTGATTACAAAAAGTTACTTAAATTAAGTCACAATCTGGAGTTTCTTCACATTGCTCATTGGTTTTCTTGTAGCAGAATTCCTAAAATTTCTAATTAGAAGTAATTTGGGTTTTCCTCATTTTTTCTGCCCATTTAGTAATTAACTGTAATGCTCAGTACACATCAACTCTGTGAGGAGCTGAAATGAGACTTCTACCTCAGTCCCCTCACTTTTTCTTCCAGGAACAAGATTATATTACTCAAAATTTTTAATCATTAGTGTGACCTGTTGAATGGAATCCATTCTTCAATGTCCGTACGATCACTTTGCTATCAGTGTTGCATTACGATGGTATTGGGTTGTAGGATGTACCCTGAGCAAGTTGACTTACGTTTCAACAAACGTATCAGTCATTGGTGTGAAGTGCAATGTTACTAGCAAGTGATTTGTCATTTCTGGTATGATTATTATATACCTTTTTCTTAGACATAAGTTTGATTCGTACATGAATCCATTTATTGTTTTGACAGCTATATAAGCTGGCTCCAAAACATGCAAGTTTTTTTAAGACGAGTGTCTATCACATCAGAAAAAACCAAACAGTAATATTATATACTGATAGGAAATGAAGGGCTTCAAATTTTCATTTGTAGTAGAATTCAAGAAACTTCATAAAGATTGTCTTGGTGTGCTTTAATTTTAAACTACACCAATGTGAGAACTAGCAGAAAGAGTGTGAACCTCTCTTGTCTTTCCTGAGCTTGAGCAATAATCTCTCATTTTGGTGGAAAAGTGTTCCATTCTGTTCTTTATATTGCACACATCCCCTTTTTATACTTCTCCTTCTACAGTTTTGCAAACATGAGTTTAAAAGAATCAAAGACAGCATCATTTGATTACAACCTTTTCCCCAAACAGCTGATAAAACCTGTGTCTATTCAGTTTTCATGAAAACTATCATTTTCAGAAATAAGTAGCTTCACCAGAGGTATCCTCAAGAAACAGCAAATACACTAGATGTCAAGGTCTCAGAATTTTCTTGTTATTTCATCACTTCATTACTTTGGTTACTTAAGGCTCCCTCACTCAAGGTTGACTGAGACTGAGTTGTTGATCATACATAGTTGTACTCAATAAAATTCTTTTCCCCCTTAAAAAATAAGATGTAAAACCAAGGAACTAGATTTTTGTTGCGAGAAATCACACTTTTTTCATAT
Source organism: Magicicada septendecula (assembly GCA_034769895.1). Classification (NCBI taxonomy): domain Eukaryota; kingdom Metazoa; phylum Arthropoda; class Insecta; order Hemiptera; family Cicadidae; genus Magicicada; species Magicicada septendecula. The sequence goes on from CM068376.1 coordinate 172,705,987, forward strand.
TTTGTGCCTTTCATGTGAAAAGTACAAATAAGGAGGACAGTAAGAAGCACTTGCCCCTGTAAATTGAACATAGCATTACATTTGGAAATAGAACTTGGAGTAGGAAGCAGTGAAGTAGAAATAGTTGAATATTTTCTTACAAAATCAACTTAAAACTTCTGTAAATTGGGACTCATTCAAGCCCTCTACTCATTAAACTATGGAATACCTGAACAAATTTTGTTTTACCATGTGTAAGAAATGAATACTTGACATTCATTATAGTTATCATCGTGTACAGCACTTGGTGAAACATAATAATCAAAGATAATAAACACTTGTGGTAACTGCTTCATAAATACTCATTTTAATTTGTTTAATAAAACTTTATGAATTTAATATTCATGGTGAATGAAAACTTTATGAATTGTTTTCATCTGTGCGGTAATCTTCAGAAAGTATTATTACTGTGTACAGTCTATAAGAAAAGTATCCGGAATTTCCTATTTGAAAGTCCTGTGATGCAGGGATTGAAAAATTTGTTTGTATATAAGTTGGTACCACTGTACTGTATTGTTACACTGAGTTTGAGTGTGATGCGTCAGTCATTGTATTTGCAGCAGCTGTTTATGTCAGTTGCCCTCAAGTGTGTTCTGTGATTTTTACAATGGAAAAAGCTGTTGAGCAAATCTCAAACAAGCTCAAGCTGTTCAGCTCATGCAAACAAGTCAACAACCTTTGGAATATCACTTTAAAAATGAACCAAAACCTAAAAAACTGCATCAAAGTCGGTCAAAAATCAAGGTCTTGCTCACTTGCTCACCTTCCGGATGGAGAAATGGTCAGTAAAGAATATTATTTGAGCATCATGAAGCATTTGTGAGAAAATATTCATCGGAAACGGCCAGATTCGTAAAAAACAATTCGTGGATATTGCACCACGATAATGCACCATCACACACACCGATATTGGTACACAGATTTTTGGCCAAAAAGTCAACAAATGTTATCGATCAAGCATCTGTTCACCAGATATAGCCCCGTGTGACTTTTTTCTATTTCCTAGTCTCAAATTACCGATTTGGGAAAGGCGTTTTGATTCGATTGAAGCCATAAAGAGAATTCGCAGAAGCAGCTGAAGGGTATATCTTCTTCAGTGTTTGAAAAGTGTTTTGAAGACTGGGAGAAGCATTGGCAAAAGTGTATTGCCTCAGATGGGGTGTGTTTTGAAGGCGACAAAATAAAGTTTGATGAATAAATAAGTAGTTTTGTGTTTTATTTACAAATTCTGGATACTTTTCTTACAGAGCAGTTTAATCCTATACTGAGGTTGTAAGTGTGTGTGTGTGTGTTAGGTAAATAACAAAAGTTACTACACAATACAATGCAATTCTGAAAGTATTTGTAAGACAACTGACAGAGCTCTCTATAGTACAGTATTAAAAATAGTCATATTAGTTAAGTAAAACAATAATGCTACCCAATTGATAGTGTACTACAAAAAATTTACAAGGTATACCTGTCCATTATTGATTTTGTGTTCAGCTCAGTAGTTTTTTTTAATTTACGCGTAATAAATAACGTATTTTTGTAGTTGGTGCTCCTTTGCTTATATAAACATATAAGTATAGTGTAATTGTTTTGTTATAGTGTACTTTAGGATTAAAAGTATGCATAATTTCTTATAATTTATGCATAATATGTTGTATAATGTAAGCAGTAGCAATGTCAGGAGACATAAACTGACTCTCATTTCTATTATTTGTTTGTAGTAAATTGATATCCATATCCCAATAGCTAGGGTTGATATATCCCAATAAAAATGAGGTAGCATCATTATAAGTTTACTAAAATTCTGCTTTTCATGCAAGAAACATTTTTGTTATTATAAATGTGTGCGTATGGTTTCAGTAACAGGTCTGCAAATGTCAAGTTGAACTCAGGTCTTCCAGGACCAAAAGTATCTTCCCTTCTTGTCAACAAAAGTAAGATCTCTAAGCCAATAACTGGACGTCCTGTTTGTTATCCAAAACCAAGAGGATTAGTTCCCAAGTAGTAAAGCCATCTAGTTGTTGCTTTTGTTACTTGCACGTATAGATGTATTTGTTGTTATTTTTTTCTATTCTAGTCACTTTGTATGTCAGGTATTATATTACAAGAGTTAGGTATTTTAATTTATTCACGTTGTTAATTTATCAGTATTAAGAGTAACAATTGTTTATGACACACACACACGCACACACGTGTGTGTCTGTGTGGATAAAGCTTGTGATATTCCTATTCCTGTACAAAAAGAAATCAGCATTTATTAACAATTTCTTTGTGTATTCAATTAAGCAAGTGATTGATTTTGATGTTTTTGTACAGAATTTATTTATTTTATGTAAATTTTTTGTTATGTATTATTTATATGTGTACATAATTTATTATAATTAGGTACTTGCTGATGAAATAATAAGATTATAAAATTGTTTGATTTTATGATGATAATTGTATAGGTAGGGAGGTTTAATCTGTGACTGGTACTTTAGTGGTTCATTAAGTAGAACAGCTTAGCTTTCATTTAGTTGTGCTTAATTTCTTCTAATTCCAAATCTTTTTGTTGCTGTAGTAATATCATAACAGTGCAATATGAAAAATATATCTCTTTTTAAAAGAAGGGATTTTCTTAAAAATGCCAGACCTATACTTTGTGCAGAATTATAAAATTCCATTGGAAAGTGCATTACACCTTCATCTAGACTGACATATTTCCGTTAATATACATGGTGTATAATAAGGTGGTATAGTTTCTTGAGTGTCTGTTGACAGATTTGTCCTGAGAGCCAGTTCAGGAATATATTCTTTTGTATCATATCTCATGTCTAACACAATACCTATAAACAGTAAGTACGAGCTCTTTTGATGTGCTCGATTCTTCAACACATTAAGTACATTTTCGGCATTTAGCTACTGCATCATGCTTTCAGTATAATGAGCGTGTTTATTTTCTGTACTGTTATTATTGAGGGAGTGGAATATGCTGGTTACCTGTTAACTGTTTCCTCGTGGCCAACATTAAAATAGAAAAAACTTCATTGTTTTCATCTGTCGTGTTATCAGTAGATTTACAAATTAAGTCTTGCATTGAAAACTGGAACTAATTTTTCTCAAGTCAAATAACATTTTCCAATAGCTATAAATGCTGGAACCTTCTTAAAATACATATAAATCATCAGAGTAAAAAAATTAATTGATAAACTGGTTAATTCTGTTATAATCCAATAAGAATGCTTTATAAAATGTAGAGTTTGTGGATAAACTGAAGTAACTTGCGTATTTGATGAAATTCAAGATGAGACACTACCAAATTTCCATAGTAAGGTAGCAGAGAAAAAGAGGCCTTGAAAGAGGTGTAATGATGTCCTGATGGATTGAGGAAGTATAGGAAATAAAGGAAGTAATATTGAAGATAGAAGTAAAGGTCATGAAATGAAGAAGGACTTAAAGATGAAATTTGTTTTGAGATGAATAGATTAGGGTATATTGTAATTCAGTCTGGGGAAACCTAAACATAAGAAAAAATGAAGATGCATTATGAAAAATAATTATTTATATTTGTATCATTACATTCCACTTGTTTTCATTAAATTTTGTGTTGCTATAAATTATTTTCTGTTATTTCTACACATTTGACCTGTTTAGTTTGTTATAATTTAAAGCCTTGTTGCAATTGCAATAAAGTTTGTGTGTGTGTGTGTGTGTGTGTGTGTGTGTGTGTGTGTGTGTGTGTGTTTTTTCAGTGGGTTTATGTGTGCATTGTATGTAGGTGAACCAGGTAAATTTGTATATCAATAAGTAGTGAAATTATGTCTTAGGTATAAACTCCCGTTTCTTTGCTAGTTGAATACTACTATGTAAATATCATATATGTAGCTTTGTTTATCAAATGAATGAAAATTGCATTTAATAGTTATATATGCCATGCAGTTTTAAATTCGGTGTTTTAGACGACATTATAGGAAAAATTATATACTATTGTATATGAAATAAGACGGGTATAAATGTGAAAATTTATAGCCATATATATATTTTACAATAAATTTCATTTCAGTATGGCCAGCTCTCATTAGGACACATAAATTTGGTTATTTACAAACTAGTTTACACATGTTTGGACTATGCAGCAGCTTTTGTTTATAAATTGACGCATTGATTTTCTTAAAATTTCAAGTGTGATCTGTACATTTGACTTTAGTTATCTTTCATTAAAAATAAATTTGATTATAAAAATTGCCTCTTTATAAATATCAATAAAATCTAACAAAAATGTAAACAAAAGGTTTCTTGAGGTGACTATATGCTCAGAATTGTATACATCTTATAATAATTTGTAGATATATAGAAATAATATTACTTCTTGTTTGAAGCATAGATCGTCTCCGATCTAGATCTCTCTCATCTCTGTAGAACTTACACAGTATAAGTCCTATGGTGAGACTAGATATATGCACATATTTTTTGCACCACATATGCACAATGTATTAAGGCATGTTAAGGCTAATGTATAAAAGCACTTGGAGCCATCGCAGAAAAAGAAATAACAGGTTTGCTCTGGATCAAGTTAACTGAAAAACTTCCTTTACGTTGGTCCTTTATATTCCTCTCTACTGGAATTACAGGAATATTTGTGTAGAACAGCAATGATCATCACTACCTGCAAGACATCTCTCAACTCTGCCCGTAATATGTATGTCTTTTATCACAATAAAATTGTGTAGGTCATAAAATATATTCTTGTAATAAACACATATAAAAATGGTATGTCAAATTTTTGAAACACCTTAAGATGTGCAATAAGCTCTACATGATTCTGAAAGTCTGGAGACAATATAACTACGTGTACTTCCATAAAGCACAAAACACTGAAATTTATTTTAAAAAATAACACAGACTGGTTTATTCTCACATCTGTCCATGAACTAAAAGTTAATTGTTAAATTGTACACATCACACACTATTGCCAATCTTAAGCTTCTTAAAAATAACTAATTTTACATGTTTCAAAAATAATGTCACTGTGGCAGATTGAAACACGCAATTAAATAATTAAATGAGGGGTGGCAGTGAAACATTTTAATCATAAACAAACCAACAATTTGTGCACGCGCACGCACGCACGCACGCACGCGCGCACACACACACACACACACACACACACACACACACACACACACACACACACACACACACACACAATATGTACTTACAGTATCAAGCCTGTGAAAATTTGTCTATGTTTCTTTTTCACCAATTAATGGGTTACATGTCTATAATGGAAATATAGCAGTTCAACAAGTAAACATGACAAAGTTTGTTTTATATCAGAGTTAATCTGCACATTTTGGGAACGTTGTGAAAATGACTGTAAACAGAAGAACATGACTTGGTTTTTGTGCTGTACAAGAGATATGTTTTGGAAATATAACCAGTAATTTTTATATTGTAGTAATGTTTTTTAAAGGCTATTACTTGTTTTGTGAGGCTAAGAGACTGAAGTAAAAGAGAAACCAGTATTTTTTTTTTAATACAATGTGTATTACTCTTACTCACGTCACCTAAATATAAATGGGTCACCTTCATAATATGAAATGCCACTGTGATTCAGGTATTTCCTGGTTGATTACCATAAAAATTTTATAGTGCTGGTTTCAGCATATCACACACATATATCTGTCATAGTACAAGAAACAGATGATTTATTAATCCAGGAAATGTAGAGAATAATCAGACTAAAGCAACATGTGGAACATTTGTATCATGTGTTTTTGTATTCAGTAATTATATTGTCAGAAGAAAAGCAGAGCAAGAATCAAAGCAGTAATGAGTTTTATTAAAATTAAATAAAGTTAACATACAGTTCAGATATGTGAACTGATTTTTTAAAAATAAAATACACAGGTTGTAGGTAAAGTCTTGTGTACTTGACTGTTTTGTCAAAAATCCGGTACACGTTGTTTTGAAGAAGATTTCTCTGCTAAATCAATAAACATTAGATGTGTGCATTTAAGTGTACCAGGAATTGAAACATCATAACAGTGTAAAGCACATTCTTATAGCCTAATGGTTTGGTGTGGAATTTTCTGTCAGCCTGTTATATTAACAAAACTTTTAACCCATAATTTGTGTATTGCTTTGATATGAAACACAAGAAAGTTGGTAATTTCTCAGTGGCACATTATCGTAGCCTACAGTATTAGACAACAGTCATCATATACTTCTAATAAAAATGATGTTTTGATTATATTTTCATCTTCAGAAATTATGAAATTTAACTTAACCTTTGTTAAAACTAATGAAATGTACAATATTCGCTGGTCAAAAGCAAGTCATAAATTAAAACTGAAGAATAATAAATATTAAACAAAAAAATAAATACAAAAACAAAATAAAAATTAAATATTTTCACAATTTTCACTCACAAAAATGTGCAAAACAAAAGTATTAAAGACTTTTACAATGAACTTCTTTGTAAATGTAGCTGGTTGTGTGTGACAAACTGAATATGGACTGTTTGAAGTTTTTAATATACTTTTTTCTTTGAACGTTTTGTTTAGTGTTGGCTATCCATTTTTTCAACTGTAATTTTTAATTGTTTTGTACATGAGTTTTTTGTTTATTGAATTGACAGGCAGGGGCAATACAGCTCTGTGTATTGTCAGGTATAAGTGAAAATTTTTTGTTTTATTATATTTTTTCAATTTTTGTTGTATTTTATTTTATTCTGTTGTATTTGAGTACTTATTATTTCTCGGTTAGTGTGATGACATTTTGTGAATTGCAAACATTGTGTATTTTTAGTTTAACACAAAGGTCATGTTACATTTCCAGGGTTTCCACAGACCTGGAAAGTCAGGGAAAACAATAAAACTGGTGAAAAATCAGGGGAATTTCATAAACCATAAAAAATACCGTAATTGTGTATAGTTTTATACATTGTGGAAATTTACATAGAAATAGGGTTATACATTGGAAAACAAACTTTATTTTGTAAAGTAATATACATACATTATGTTAGTATGTTAGTGTATTACATTTTGTATGTAAGGTAGGTTTGAACATACAGTATTTGAATTTTGCTCTCTTTTGCCAGGTGTCACTAGGTTGCTTTATTAACCTATTTTATTTATTTATTAACCTAACCTAACCTAACCTAACCTAACCTAACCTAACCTAACCTAACCTATCTCACTAGGTTGGCAGTAATGCAGTGTCCCTCCTTCCTTCATATGTTTCCCTTCAGATTAGTTAGTTGCTTTCTTGTGAGTGCAAGCCAATCTTGAGTAGATTTCAAAGTTCATCACCACTTGGGCCATATTTGTATTCAAATTTACGTGATTTGATAAGAAGTTTAATGGCTTGTTGTGTCAAATCCCATTGCTTACAGTCAGCAGATACTGGGAGTAAACTTGTTTCCATTGATCTGAATGACTTTTAGAATTTAATAGAAACCAAGAAAATTTATATAGGATTTGAAACATCTAAATTGTTAAAAGAGGTTAAAGGAGTTTTTGATATTTGAAATTTAAGAAGGAATGCCTATCATTTCTTATTAAGACTATTGAAAAAATCAAGGAAAGAAGTCCATTAAAATACAAAGCTGTTAGATGTCTGGCGTCATATGACTTCTAATTATAAGTAATCGGTCAATTATTGGAAACAACAGAATCAATGTTTTACTTGAAGTCCTGTATGAGAAAAACAGGATTACTGAAGTGGTTGCTGAAATAGCTAAACCGCAGTATTCTGTGCTCTGCAGTGAGGCCAGTGGTGTATTAAAAGACACTTTTGATTCTTTTAGTGACTGTATCAATGACAAAGAGAACACTGAAATTAGATTGGACGATTTCTATTTATCTTTTTTATACAACTTTTTTATATGGTAATGCTTCTGTTGAGTCAGGGTTTTCAATAAACAAATGCCTATTAACAGAAAATGAAAAAGAGGATAGTATTGTTGCTCAGCCCATTGTATATGATGCTCTTAAGCATTACGGTGGCTTAAAAAATGTTAAAATCACTCAAAAAATGCTTACTGCTTTACAATCTTCCAGGAAAAAATATGAAAAGTTTCAAAAGAAAGTAAAAAAGAATAAGAAATACCAAGAAAACAATGGCCCAGACATAGAAATTAAAAAGTTACAAGAACAGAGAAAAGTTTCTCAAATGAAACCGTAAATAGAAGAAGAAATCATTTGAAAATTAGGCGCTTAGAAGATTCTTTAAATAAAAAGTAACTAGTGTTTCTGTAAATAATAATAATAATAATAATAATAATAATAATAATAATTATTATTATTAATTATATATTACAGTAATTTGTTTCACTGCATATTGAAAGTGAAGTGAAGCTATTCTGCCTACGTTAAATAAGTCATTTTTTGTTTTGTATAATGAAAACGATGTTTACTTTTTGTTATTTAAATGTTAAGTATATGTTTCCATATTTAATAATACTCTAATTGTGTTTGATGTCTTAGATTTAATATAAATGTATTGTAGGCCTAGTTAATAAAAAATATTTTAAAAATGTGTGTAATCTTTCTGAACTTTCTGCATGTCAGGGAAATTTCTTGAAACCGTCAGGGAAATTAATTTTGAAAATTTGTGGGAACTCTGATTTCACAACACCTAAAGATGATCACATAATTATAGTGATCAAATCGTTGAGTTTATTAGAATTATATGATGGTTGATGTTTGATTTAGTACTACACTATGAAAGTCGTACTGTAATTGTATGTCTTTCTACAATGTGTGTGTGTGTGTGAACATGTTTTGTTTTCATTATACCCAAGGTAATGATTGTCTTGTGTTTTTAATGGGGATAAGTAAATATCACCAAGTGCTGTTCCTTACTGTAAATATTACATGGAATGATGCAGTAGCTTATAAATGGATAAGGACAAAGGAAACAGTTAATTAGATCTAACGTTGTTTGACACATCTGAGTAGTTGTCATGTAGAACATATATTACTGTAGAGGGTAACTAGTACATTCCTAATAAATTGAAATGCATTTATAACCACTGATTTGTATATATCTCTACAAATGTGAGTTGTAAACTGTGAGTCAGTTTTCTTAATTATCCATTAAATATATGTCATACCAAGAACATAAGTTGGTTGATATATATGGGCATCTTAAATAGGTCTTTATGTTTTCATCTATTTAAAAATTAGTTGTTAAAACTATGTAAAAACTATTTGGCCTCACCCATGGTGCCAAATTTTTGTTACCAGTTTAATTTTCACAGATTATGGTCTTGTGCATTAAATGTAATTATGACAATAGAGTAGGTTTAAAGTTACAGATTGTCAGCTCCTGTTCAAAAACTGGTGTATCTTTATTTTATTAAAAGAGAAAAACACTGTTTTCACACTGTCCTTCAATTTTAACAGTGATGGAATATTTGTGTTTAAATTTGGAACCATGGAAGTTAGCTATCACAGATTTAATTTTGTAAAAAGCAACATTTTGGCTACACTGAGAACTGTGAGGTAAGTCAATTTGCTTATGTATATGGAGTTTTTAGTACTTGTCTTTCATTTGTGACTCCCTCTCCCTGGAGTGAGAGTAATCTTATGAGTATTTTTGTGGTTTTAAAATTATTGCTATATTCAAAATATGGCTACTGATTCAAAGTGTAGCTTTAACATTGCTTTAAAAAAAAAGTAAAGTGATGGTCAACATCTTATTCAAATGTTCTCACATGTCTCACCTTACTAAACTCTAAACTGGTACACTTGTGTCAGTTTGCTTTAATACACACTAATCACTGGCAAGTTATTTCATGTGATGCTATATTACTACACACATACATACACATGTGGTTGTGTGTGTTTTAGTAGTTATTCCTTTAGTTAAAATACTGGTATTATTTATTATGTACAAGCCAAACATTTATACAAGACTAACGAGACACATTGTAGATGCTAATTTGTACTCCCACCATCAGCCATATACTAGTTTATTCTGATAACCACAGCTATTAACTGATGATGGACATACAAATTAGCACCTGAAACATATCTTGCCAATCAGTGTGATTTCATAGTGACTTGTACATCATTAAAAACAATTAAACACACACACGCTCACATATGTGTGGTATATTTGCTTTTGTACTCTTAAGAATTAAAATTATATGGTAAAGCGTCCATGATAAAATTATTGTAAAAGAACAGAATACACTATATAGAGTCAAGTGTTGTAATGTGTTGTGTATGCATTTATTTCATGTCAGTTTTTAATTTTATGTATGTAAATAAGCTCAAACAAATACAATAACATTTATTTACTTCATGTTCTTTTCTTAGTAAATCTACATATATATTCTGTATGAAACTGATGACAAAAATGAAAAATTGTAGTTTGAAATAGTTTCATTTTGCTTGTGAAATTTACTCGGTGTATACATGTGACCCAGTTTGTAAATGTTGACAATGTGAGTATCGCGAAGATATTTAAAATATTATAAACAAAATGAAACTGTCAGCTGTATAAGTTATAATAAAATATATCACATTTTTTATATTATTAGTACAAATATAAATGTTTTGCACTACTATTAAAAAGCAATTATTTTTTGTATGGAAATGTGTTATTTGTATGTAGTTTAATAATATTGAATACCATCACTGAATGTAATGTAACAGTTCTTAATATTAGGGGTAAATGTTTAATGCCTTGGAAATTTGTTTTAATTAATTAATTGTAAATGACGTTATTATATACACTGAGAATTTTAGTTCAATATTGTGTAGCTCAATTTGAAATTATACTGTATTTGTTTTTACATGAGTTCATTCAATGTGAATGTTGTGGTGTTCTATTCAAAATATTTTTTTCTTCATAATTGTATTAATTAAGTTAGCACAAATCTCAATATACTGGTTAAGTAATCTGATTTTCCTAATGTATTCATTGACTAGTGTGTGCTTCATTATTGAGAATGATATTAAATCAAGATGATTTGGTTACACTTAACGAGGGTAGGGTCAAAAGTTTCGGGCCTGGCACAGAGAAGGTGCCACTGTGCTCATTATTTTGATTGTGGTGTATGATTTCATCCTTTTTAGGGTTAGTTCTGATGCTTTTAAGTGAATGAGTTGTGTACGAGGGTTATCCAAAAAATAAGTTTCCCTAATGTTTATATCCAAGTATGAGTGACTCAGGCAGTTCCTGCGCACAGGGAATTTTAGTTTGGGTGTAGTGGCAGCGATCGCAGCCGGTCTGGTGGCCGTGAACTGCTCAAGCATCAGTAGGGAGCCGAACGCCATGGAGACTCCACTTCGTTTTGCCGCCAGTTGTGAAATACGTAGTGTTATTCGTATTTTGACTGCAAAAAATGAATCGCCCGTGGAAATTCATCGTCAGTTATGCAGTGTTTATAGTGAAGATGTCATGTCTGTACAAATGTTTCATCGTTGGCGAACAGTGTTTATTGAAGGCAGAGAAAATGTTCATGAGTGCAGCGGCCGACCAGCAACTTCACGCCAAGCCGACGACATTGCTTCTGTACGTGACGTCATTGACTCCGACAAGCGGCTAACACTCGACAAAATCATGACTCTACTGCCACCAAATATTGAAATTAGCCGATCTTCTCTTCACAACATATTGGTTGAAGTTCCAGTCAAAAAACGAATAATATTTCACAACTGGCTGCAAAACGAAGTGGAGTCTCCATGGCGTTCGGCTCCCTACTGACGCTTGAGCAGTTCATGGCCACCAGACCGGCTGCGATCGCTGCCACTACACCCAAACTAAAATTCCCTGTGCACGGGAACTGCCTGAGTCGCTCATACTTGGATATAAAAATTAGGGAAACTTATTTTTTGGATAGCCCTCATACTTATTAGCTTTACAGTCCACCATAGCAAGCGGCTCAAGCATCATTTTGACAATTGATAGATTGGAAATTTGTGCTGTGATTAATATAGATTAATATAGGTATATATTTTTTTTTTTGAAAGGCTTAAGGCAACTCAAAAAAAGGAGCTGGATAAAATATTGGGTGACTCTTCTCTATCGAGTACAATGGTGAACTGCTGGGTTGCTGAATTTAAAATGAATCAGACAAGCTCAGATGACGACTCACATTTTGGACGTCTCATTGAATTGTTTACACCAACTAAAATCTGCAAAATCATTTTGGCAGACCGTAGAATGAAAGTAAGTGAGATAGCAGAGACTGCGGTATATTAACAGAATGTGTGCACAATGTCTTACACGGACATCTGTGTATGACAGAGCTGTGCACTATATGGGGCCACGTTTGCTGACACTTGACCAAAAACAGTGTTGAAAGGATGTTTCAACTGATTGTGTGGCACTCTATACATGCACAGTCCAACCAAATTTCTGTGTCAGTTCATAACCATTGGTGAGACTTGGGTCCATCTCAATACTCCTGACACCAAAAACAGTCAAAACAATGAACTGTGAAAGGTGAACCAACTCCAAAGAAGGCAAAGACAATTCCTTCTGCTGGTAAGGTTGTGGGGACTGTTTTTTGGAATGCACATGGAATAATCTTCATTGACTACCCTTTAAAAGGGGAAAACAATTAGTGGTATGTATTATAGAAACCTACTGAATCTTTTAAATGATGAAATCGAGAAAAAAATGGCCACGCTTAGTGAAAGAGAAAGCGCTGTTTCACCAAGACAATGCACCATCTCACTTATCAATTGTTACAAAAAGCTAAAATCAAAGAATTAAAGTTCGACTTGCTTCCTCACCCACCATACTCACCTAATCTAGCCCAGAGCGACTTCTACATCTTTCCTAACCTCAAAATATGGCTCAGTGGAAAAATATTTACTGGCAACAGTCAAATCAGTGTTCCTTTGGTTACTTTGAGGACCTCAACAAATCAGCTTGTCAGTCTGACATAACCACTTTAGAACATCGTTGGAAAAGTATATAGAGCTAATGAAGATTATTTTGAGAAATAAATGCAAATTAATTAAAAAAAAAAGTTCTCTTATTGAGGCTTTAACTTTTCACCCTACCCTCATATTCATTGTCTGTTTCTCAACTTTTTGAATTGTTCATTTTAGATACCTAACTGGAGCAGTCAATTGTTATTGCTATAAACATGGCCTGATTAAACCGCATAAAAATAGTTTTATTACAATGCATTGTAATCAGATATCATGTGTGAGCTGCAGTATTGATACTCTACTTATTTATTAATACTATAATTATCAAGTTTTGAACCAATGAGGCATTTTGTGTTATTCATCTAATTACAATGCAATTTACAGGTGCCTTCCTAGAAGCAGACTTTTTCATTTTTTGTAACATCAGTCAGTTAGAAATAATAAATTGATAATTCATTACTCAAAAATTATGTATGAGACATGTTTTTTTAAATACAGTCTGTTTTGAAATTATTGTTAATTGTGGTAACCAAGCAGGATCGCTCATGCGCTACTACGTCATAATATCAGTCATATAACTGTGTTGTAATATGAATAATCAGTTGTCAGCTATTTCATCAGCTTCATATACACAATTTTTATTATAACCTTACGATCCCACTGAATGTAAGGTTTGTGCTGATTTTTTTTTTTTTTTTTAATACAACTATGACTCCCATTATTTTCGAAAACAATAAGTTTAAGCAAACCCTTCCTTTCCCAAAAGTCATGGCCACTGTTTTCTGCTATGAGAAAGTTATCTTTTTGATTGATTTTGTGGAACACAGGACTGTTGTACATACATACATAATATGCATAATATACAGTTCTGATGCATACTATACAAACCTGCTGAAATATAGACATTGCATTCAAAACTAAAATTTTGGAGCAGCTAAAACTTTTCAGTTCTTGGAAAACTTTGGCTGGGCAATGCTTGCCCTTCTACCATATAGTCTCAGTCTTGTACAAAGTGATTACAGTTATTCATTAATTTAAAGAAATGGCTTGGATTGCAACAGTTCAAAATGATGAGGAGTGAAGAATGGAATTCAGTACATAATGATGCCCTTTTCTGATGATGAAATAAGTAAGTTGTGGAAATTATATAAAGAATATGTGAAATTCAGTGGCGTTTATGTGGAAAAATAGATAGTTTGTAGAGTGGTTTGCATATAATAGATCATTTTCATCATTTAATGTTTTCTTATTTCAAAAAGGACCTTGCTTAATAAAACATGTATTGTATGTTAATATTTTTTTGTCAATTTAATAATGACTTAAATAACTGGATAATTTCTGTTCCTGTTATTTCTCAGCCTAAACTGGTTAATTAACAGTTAGTGTAGCAGTGAAAGAGAACTATTAAATATTCAAGTTTGTGTGTGTGCGTGCATGCTCGTGGATGTAAATTTATTTTTTATTAAATGAGTCTATCTTCTATCAATATTCAGGACTCTTGAGGAGAATAAGTTAGCAGTTTTGCTTTGGGGACACCTTTATGTAGTGAATTGGGAATGTAGTCTTTTTTTTTTTTAATTTTGCTTTGTTGGTTACAACTAGAATGTATTGAGTAGTAAAATAATAAAAAAATGTAATTCATTTCAATAAACTATGTTTTGATCATTTTAATATTATATTTTCTTGACAACAGGTAATCAAAGTATTTGTACAATTTAAAGTGAATTGTTGTATATAGTGTCAGATATTTCTACTCACAGTGGAACTTAAACTATTGTTTGACTTCCTTATTGTACCATAACAAATTTATAACATGTAACATGATGTGTACAAATGTTTGTCCAACAGTGAATAACATTTTCTAATTGAAAGACGTGGACCAGTGGGCTGTGCGAGACGAAGGGCATGCCCGTTGCCCACTCATGTACCGAGCTTCAGATAGAGCTCCTGCCGCAGGGTCTATTGATAGGGTCTGGATTTAGAGGGTGGCCTGCTACCGGCTGTGGGCAATTGAAACAACCAACCCATGATAAAATTTACTTACATACTGTAGAAATCAGGCAAGAGCTTTTAAAAGATTTATTGTATGAGAACATACAAAAACAGTGCTCCTAATTATACGTTTGTTAAATTCAGTTCTTTGGACCTTTTTTGTGCCTTATTTGTGTGTTTTCAAACAAAAGTAAAATTGACTACTATAACCCTTTACTAAAACAAAAGAATAATTTTTGTTGTAATAAATGTGTATCTGAAAAAAAATTAAAAACATCAGAAAAATAATAATTTATTATTTAGTACATCTTTTAAATGTGTAAAATACAATTAACAATAATAAACCTTAAATTTCAACAAACAGTGTAAAGAATAGATAGTGCAACAAACAACCATAAAGAATAGATGCTTAACCTTAAAGATTAAAAAATGGTAATAACCACACAAAAACTATAGAACAAGCAAAACAGCTTGAGACAAAGTAAAATGAGCCAACGATACAAAAGGAAAAATGTCTCCTCCCCCTTCTCCTGTTCCTCTTGATCTCACAGACATCAAATTTCCTCTTCTCACCCAAGAAAATTGCCATCCATGATGTTGATCAGTTGCTAAAATTAATGAAGTTTAATTAAAATTAAGGTGCGGGGAGCATGTGTTTTCATGCATGATAATTATAAAGTATGCAGTTATACAAAAGTCTGTGCCAACAAACCAGTATAAAAAAAAAAACAAGAACAAAATTTTAAGTGGAACTTCCAAAACAAAGTTCATGCAGGAAGAATTATCCACACCATATGCAAATAAAAATATTACGTAAATTCTGCAAAAATACTTCCATGAAAGCTGGATGCACAACAGTGTGAAACATTTCAGGAAATAAACTATCTGCATTACATAGGAAATCTGCCAGAAAGTATTCAGCTATTTTAAATGTTTCGATAAAATGCTATGTGACCTTCACAAAACTTCATCACAAATTGCAGAATACATTATCATACATGCATGAATAATTAGGTTCCTGTTGGACTTGTGTTTGGGTGACTGTTGCATTCACAGTATCTGAGATAGAAGGTCAGCAAAGGTGCATCAAATTTTGTGTTAAACTTGAAAATTCGTCTGTGGAAACCATTCACATGATTGACAACCCCTTTGGGGGAAAAATTCATTTTAGAAGGGTAAACCAAAAAGTTTATGAAACGCTGTTTTATACCATTTTCCACTCGGTCACCATACTGTCACTGACACCTTTTTATTTGTTGGTATATTCATTACAGATCAACAGACTACTGGTCTACAACAATAATTGTCCAGATGATGATGATTGATAGTGGTATAATTGTAAAAGAGCTGATTTTGAGAATATAGTATAGTACTGTGCGGTAGTGAGTTTTATATAGTAGAACACTGTGTTTTTTCTGTGTCATTACTATATAGTAGTGTAAATATTAAATTATACAATTAAATTCATGTGAAATCTATAAGGTTTTAATGTTTATATATTGCACTAGAGAACATGCCAGAAGAACTAATTCATCATTACACTTCATATTATATAAAATATGTGTAATGCTTAAAGAACTATCCATAACAACACATTTACAGTTGATAACCACATGTTATTCTCTGCTTTAACACTGAATATGTCATATCAAAGGGTGGGCTAAACATTTGGTATTAACAATAATGTCAATAAAATGTTGACAACTTAAGGATGTTCTAACCATTGCAAGTCTATAAATGATAATACTATTACAGTATCCGCTTGTTGTTATTGTTTTTTACATAAAAATGTACATGATGTCCTTCTATACGTAATTTGATCATTTTTTTCAGTTTACCATTTTATTCAGTTCATTGTACAGAATTTTACTACATAGCATTTACTTGGAAATTTTAATGTGTGTCACCAAGGATGAGGTTTTCAGTTGCCCAGGAGTAGTGCAGATGTACACTATTCCCGTTCTTAGTTCAATCCTGATGTAAACAAACCCACGTGGCAGATCTGAAACTCTATTGGTTAGGGGCATTGACACTGTTCACACAGTAGTGTATTACATGCATGTGCAGAATGTCCGTATAGTGATCTTGTGTGAGAGTTTTCGTACTATTTAAACTGAGGCACGTTGTTTTAAGACTTCCTCTTTACCACTGTATTCTGAATCCTGTTGATTTAATGTGGAGCCAGTTGAAAGGTTATGTTGCCCGTTATAATACAACATATGTAAGCTGCCTAATACAAAACAATTGCTAGAGAAGAAGTTAAAGAAACAGCAGCAGACAAGTGTAACAAGCATATAATCAAGGAAGAAAAGCTCTGGGAACTGGCCCACATTGCGGACAGTCTTATCAATAATAATGCTGACTTAAGTGATGATACAAGTTCCGACACAGATATGTAAGGGATTGAATTAATCTCTGACAGCAACTGATAATATACAGTACACTGGTAATTATCACAGCTTCCATTTTAAATAAACTTTAATTTTTTGTTTTGTTGCAATTTTTAAATGGTTATTTTAAAAAGCCATTGTTATAAAATATTCCACTGTCAGTCTGACGCAGTCACACAAATTTTATTTTGGTCAGGAAAAATTATTACAGTTTACATGTGTTTATACAGTATCAATCAGACTTGGGAAAATTAAAAATAATTTTTAACTGATTAAAGTTAAAGTTAATGCCCCCCAAAATTAACGAAGTTAAAGTTAAAATAATTAACTGATTAAAAGTTAAAAATTATTGACAGTTGTTTATTAGAGTTGTTTTATTGAGAAAGCTGCTTTGGCTTTGGAATAATTCAAATCATGTTAAATAAATCCACAAATTATGCTTTTTCAAAAAAATTAATTAAAATTTTGCATCCATAAAAATTACTTAAAAAATTTAATAATTAAAAGTCATAGATGATTTTATTTTAATCATTAAATTATATTCATATTTTTTTTTAACGATGAAGGGTTTGCGAGGATCGGTCAAAAAAGTATAGTACAAATTTTAAATGATTTGTGTCAACGTTTCGACAGTATTTATTGTCATCATCAGGACCGGTGTACAGATACAAGAGAAAATATCAAACACAACAGATAAATAAATTAGTTGAGTGAATGCGTTTGTGTATGTGAGTGTGCGCGTATGTGTGAAGGAGTTGAAAAAGTTTGTTTATCAAAATAATTGCATTATTACATATTATTTTCCTTAAATACATCGAGAAAATTATAATACCCCAGACCATAATTTATACACTATTACCCAATTTAATTTACTGATAATGTAAAGTTCCATAATGGTATTTGTAATTAATTATAAAAGCAGTAATCAACAATTATATATTAGAATTGGTACAGAAAACATTTCTACATATACATGACTACGTACAACATAGTTAAAACATATTATAGTTGAATACAGATTGTAGGAATGTTCAATTATGAATATTATTGAAAGTTATTTTTATCATGTTTCACTCACTACTGATATTGAAAACTTGTCGTTCATTTAGAGAACTCTGTACACAATAATTGTAGAGAATTACAAACTTAAATCAGAGAATTTACAAAATATTACAAACACAAGTTTTATGGTTAACCAACCTCTCATTTTCATCTATCAAATGAAAATGGATAGGATATTACTTAAAATCATATTGCTGTAAATTATTATTTACCTAGAACTTGGTATATACAGAGTACTACGGAATATGTATATGTCAATACTCACTCTCTCCCGCTTCCCCTTCTCTTGCTCTCCCTCCCCCTCACTTTGTCTTTTTCTGCAATGGCACTTGGACACTCTCCCCATCGCTACTTACACTATCCTACTCACATACATTGGATAATTACGTACCAAATAAGAGTATAGATTTGGTACATTAAAGAGTTATAAAATATACACACAAAATTATAGAAAACCAATCTATAATGTAAAAATGATTATTATTTAATATTTATATTACTGTAAAATGTTATTTACCTAGAACTTAGCCTATACAGAGTACCATAGTCTATTGTAAATTTATGTATATAACAGTAGTCGTAGTCCCTCTCACTCCCCCCTCTCTTCCACTCACAGTCTTAAATACATATACAAACCTCACTCCAACACACAGACACACCAGTCACATGCGCACACACATATACAAGCACAGAAACGCGCATGCATACCCATACACTCACACACAATATTGTCAGTATGAAATTAAGAATATATTCATATTATTTTAAATTGCAGCAGGTAAGATTGTAGACATTCTTTGTCTATTGCATTTTTCAGTTCACAGTACCTACTACTGACATTGTATTGTACCTGCAGGGCAATGTAGTACTAATGACTTAATAGAAAAGACAAAAATTAGGCTACTCTATTGATTACTTTTATAATCTATTAAGCTGCTTACCTTTATGTGTGTCCTCAAATTATACACTGAAGTCAACTATGTTTTAATATTGTTATGACATCACAGAACAGTCTACATGTTTGTCGAATGTTCCAGAAGAATCTCACTCTAATGTGTGTGGCGTACGTGATTCTCGACACATTTGGTAGACTGTGCCAGAATTCGCGCAGCCGCACGCACTGTGTCAAGGCCGCAATCAATTATGTTGTAGTTAGAGCTAATACGTAGTATGTGGAATAATCTAGTATTTCGGGGGGGGGGGGGGTATAAATACCAGTACTCAACGACGTTCAGTTTCAGTTTGTAACGGGACATTTCAGTCCACATAGTGGTTTGGGGGGAAAACCATATAAATTTTATTGTTAATTCAAAAGTATAAATAATAATGTTAGAGTTTTGTAACGACGTAGACAAGTGCAGGAAATTGTATCAAGGTTAACATTATAGACACAAAAACAACAGAATATTTAGCCAGACGAACTTTGACCGATGAAGTCACCATTTACGTAACAGCCAAGCCTATAAAGATGTCACTTGGAATGCAGTGCGTAATTTGCCTCGTCTTGAAAACTGGTTCGTCATATTCAGAAGACAATAAGATTTGGTCACGTGATCCCCTCTCCACTCAGAATTTGAAGCCGTTCATCTCGTCCCAGTTTCGTTTTACTCCTAGTGCCGGCCGGACACACAAAAGTTTCGAAACGAAATCGCGGGTGCACCCATTCAAAAATGTAAAAGTATTAACGAAAATCGGAACCAAATTGCCAGAAATTAATTAACAGTCATAATGTAAAAGCACGTTATTTCAGCAAAGTGAGGGAGACCAAGAAATAGCAGGAATGATCGAAAGTGCGCAGTAAGATGGACTCACCTGTTGTAATAAGATAAGTAATAGAACAAGGCATCATCTAAATTCTTCAGTCAGAAATAAATACATTCAAAATTTTGTTTAAAAGAAATGTTTTACAAAAATGAGCTCAAAAGGGGAATATAACATATGTACCGAATGAAAGGATGCGTGGTTGCGTGAGTGTAAAAAATCTATATTTAAGAAGTGCTGGGTTGTGATCTATTATATATATAATTTAAATTGATGATTTATTATACTTTATTTTGATGGGAGAGTAAAATGTTGATGGTAATAATTACTGTAACTTGATTTTATAAATTGCGCCTCATGGCCGAGTAGATGTTTTCATTTTTCAAAGTAGGATTCAATGTACAAGTGTTATGAGTAAAATAAAAGGGGAATGTCATTGGTAAACAAAAAATATAAGAGCAATTTATTGAAAATAACACGTTCTGCTATTTCAATTTGCCTAACCGCACCCGGCCCGAAGGTAAGTAAATTTTATGTTTCATTGTTGGTAACTTTAAAGATGGCGTCCGGACTATGGGTGAATAAAGTAAATTAAATTAAAATAATTAAAAAGTAATAAAAGGGAAGTATATTACAAGTTATAGTTGCAATATATTACAGTGCGGTTCGAGTTTATTATCGGGTGATATTACTGTGTGCATTCAAGTGGTTATTAGTGAAGTGCTGTGTTTTATAATCGGGCGGTATATTGTAATACAATTGTGTTTTAATATTAGTTGACATTTAATTGCGTGTGAACCATTTTTATTTGATTTGTTGTAAGAGACTGTGTTGTTAATTATGAACTGTTTAACTGGGAAAAATTAAAGCTGGTGATTAGTGACTTAATTGGTGTCTTGTATTTTGTTTTCCACTGTACCTATGAAGATCAAGTAGACCGTCGTAACAGTGGTGTCAGAACTGGAATAGAACGGTTAACAGTGGACACTTTGTACAAGACCAGGTAATTAATAAACAATCGGTAAACAATGGATGCCAGTCAGATGATGGAAGCTTTCCAAGCGCTGCTGCGGCATACACAGGAAGAGGGAAGAGACAAAAGAAGAACGAAGACAAGATAGGAAGCAGAGAAAAGACGCTGACAGGATGCGGAAGAAGCAGAAAGACAACAGGATGAAAAATGCAGGCAGGAAAGAGAAGAGGCTGAGGAACGTCGGAAAGCACTAATGCTAGAGAAAGAGGAATGACGACTACAGGAGCAGAAACAGATGCAAGAACATAGTACCGCAGAATTGGGTCTCCTACGAGGTGAGCTTAATAAACAAGTTACTAAAATATCGGAGGTACAAGAATCAATGACATTAAAAATAGCTGAAGTAAAAAAATCTGTCTCGAGTGTTGAAGAATCGATGTCTACAAAAATATCTGATGTAGGAGAATCCATGTCAAATAAAATAGCAGAAGTAGAAAAATCTGTCTTGACTGTGGAAGCAGCTATGTCAACAAAAATATCTGCAGTAGAAAACTCAATGGCAAACATAAGAGAACAAATTAAAAGCGAAGTTGAGCAGTGCCTGAAGATACAACCAAAACAACTTTGTGAACAGAGTGTACCAATGATAAAGACAGAAAAAGACGCAGAAAATAAGTTAATAGAGAAAGTCACTTTGTCTGCAGTAGGGACAGTTCATGTCAAAGCTCCAACCTTTGACACAAGCTCCGCCAATTTGAAGCTGCTGCATGCGCAAATAATTAGATGGAGAAAGACAAGACAGTTTCATTCGTTCTTTCATTAAAAGGGCCCATGGTAGAACTACTACAGAAAGTGCCACCTGACAGCCAGAACACATGCTGAATTAATAAAAGCTCTAGAATTGCGGTATGGTGATAAACATTTGCGAGATGTGTACTACGCTCAGTTGAGAACTATAACGTCTCTTCTTCTTGATATTATAACACGGGGAACCAGTTTAATTGGCCTTTGTCAATTAAACCGGCTGCCATTATATTTACTGATTACTTACCAACAAATTGGGAACCTGTAAAGTTTAGGAGTTTGACTGAGGTTTCGTAAATTTACTCACTCTCTTGGGTTTAGCAAAGACATCTCTTTATTACAACTTTCAAAATAAGGTTTGTGATATAGCTGGTTGTATACCAACATTCATGATTCTTACTTAATGAATAAATTCATTACTAAAAGCTTTCATTCTTTTTAAAACATTATTATGATGAGGTCAAAACCATACAGCTGTATATTACATTAAATACCACGGATCCGGGTTCTAATTTTTATAATGGTATTACAGATTATTTTGACATTATGTATACTATTTGAAGAATAGTTTAATTTACTATTGACTTAGTTATACCTGTAAGCATCTTCAGGTTACTATTATTTAGTTACAGTAACTATCAATATTAATACGTTACAATTTACAGTATTTATATGAGTCTTTACGGAAATATACGGTCTTTACTCTAGGTTGTTAGAAGAAATATAACCACAGAAGTTATGCTTCCGTGTCACCTGGGTATTGGGTGTCTCCACGACTGGTCCTCTTCATGATCCTCTACGGTGGTGTTTTCTGGATGTTCTTAGCTGCAGTTTGTGGTCCTCCATTTAAACTGTTGACTCTAAGTAGGTAGTTTAGGCATGATGCTCTGTCTCTGGGTACGTGATGCTCATAGTGTGGTTGTTGATTTCCTTCAGACGGTCATTTTCACTTTACACTTTTTGTTTAAACTGCACTAATGTTACATTCTCATTCGGTATTGTACATACTTCAATTGTTAAACACTTACTTAAAGAGATGTGATGGCTACACTGTTTATATATTTACTTTTTAACAACAGAACTTCCTTTACATTTTAACTACATATTTGCACTCTCCTCTATTTATTGCTCTTGTTACCAAGAAACATCTATTTATTTATACATAGTTATGTAATGTAACACGTATTTCTTGTGACAACGCATGGCAAAGCAGTTGGCTTGGGCGCAATTCAAAGACGACTGGGGTAGGTTTTGTGGCCGTGAGTAGGGATCTGGTGTAGTTTACACATCGAGAGAAAAGTAGTTCGTTCTTTTATTATTATTATTTTACCTTTAATTAGCTACTGTTAATTATACCACAGCTTCTTTATTTTCGCCAGTATTTTATTTGTAACTATCACGTTGTTTAGAGATCATTACAATGATTATTATAATTAGCGTAACAACTGTATAATTTGCGTGTCCGTACTGGCTTTTCACTTGTGTGTACAGGTATTTGCTACAGCGAGGGGGTGGATTATTTTATTATGTGGTATTATGAACAACAAAAATTTTTTGTTTTGTGCTATTTAAAATTTGTTTTAAATCATCACAGAACAAGACGACAACGACCCAGGGAGAGTCTTCAAGAGTTTGAAGCAAGTATCAACGGATTAGATTGGCCTATCCTGAAGCACCAGAAGATTTTCGAATAAGGTTTGCGGTGCAGACATTTATTGATGGCATCGGAGATTGTGAACTTCAGCAAGTGTTACGAATGGCAAGACACCGAAATAGCTCAGAAGCTCTTGTTCACGTCCTAGAGTTTGAAGCTGCCAAGTTGGCGTCTCGCTATATTAAATGGTTTGTGCTATCACATTGCAGTCAGAAGATCCCTGTATCACATTGCCGTTACGATGAGTGCAGAAAAACAATGTTGTCGGACAAACAATTCAGAAGTTCAAGAATGACACAACGATTTGAACGATGGGAAAAAGACAGAAGACCGAAGTGTTACAACTGTGGAAAACGTGGTCATCTCAGGTAGACTGCTGGGAGAAGAGAGTGATACTGCGGGAAGAGAGTGATCGCACCAATTTAGAGAAGTAAAGTCCCAGAACAGCACACAGTTTCCACGCTACATAAGACTAGTGGAAAGTTGATTGTTAATGGATTTGCGGAAGGTAAACCAACACCATTTACAGTTGACACGAGCGCAACAGTGTCCATTGAGCACCCTAACTTAGTCAGCAACCGCCAGCCTCTAATTAGCTCGTGTACAATACAGACTGTGACTGAAAGCCCCATCAAGGTGCTAGGAAAGGTAGACGTACGTGTACGCCTGGGTCTTCTCGAGTTTAGCCACCAAATGCTCGTTGCAGACATTTTTGATGAAGTGATTCTTGGCACAGACGTTATAAATGCCTACGGGTTCATTGTGGATGTAAGAGAGATTGTTCTGAGGGTTGGCCAAGAGAAGATAAAGCTTTACATGGCCAAAATGACAGGGTGTACCAACCATTCGATTAAGCAAGTGGCATTGGCTGAAAAAAAATCAACAGGTCTGGTCAAGAGGAACCCTCCCTATTGCAAGCGGAAATGGAGGAAGAACTAGCAGAGGAAGTACAAATAAGTATAACGACAAAAGAAGTGATTGGAAAGCCAACTACGGGTGTTGAGACAAGACTCTTGCTTGTCCCTGAGCTGTTAGAAGCGCCCGGGGGAAAAGTTGCTGAAGATGAAGTTACGTAAGAGGTTGTTGACAAGAACCAAACAGACTTGGATCAGCCAGTGGTGTTTAGGTCATCAGTACATGACGCAATGGGAGTGATTCCAGTAAAACTAGTGGTTGAGCGGAAGACTCGCAGTCCTGGGAACTTGATGTTCGGATCACACGAGACTGAATTCGAAGAACCGAAGAATTATTTTTTGCAAGGATGTCTACCTGGATTGCCTGGTTGAGTATTACTTCAGAGATAGTTTGCCAGTTCAGGACGAACAGGCTTAAGGAGGGGGCAGTGTTATGACATCACAGAACAGTCTATGTGTTTGTCGAATGTTCCAGAAGAATCTCACTCTAATGTGTGTGGCATACGTGATTCTCAACATATTTTCTAGACTGTGCCAGAATTCGCGCAGCTACACGCACTGTGTCAAGGCCGCAATCAATTACGTCATAGTTAGAGCTAATACATAGTATGTGGAATAATCTAGTATTTTGGGGGGTATAAATACCAGTAGGCCTACTCAACAACGTTCAGTTTCAGTTATAGTTGTGATATATTACAGTGCGGTTCGAGTTTATTATCGGGTGATATTACTGTGTGCGTTCAAGTGGTTATTACTGAAGTGCTGTGTTTTATAATCGGGCGGTATATTGTAATACAATTGTGTTTTAATATTAGTTGACATTTTATTACATGTGAACAATTTTTATTTGATTTGTTGTAAGAGACTGTGTTGTTAATTATGAACTGTTTAACTGTGAAAATTAAAGCTGGTGAATAGTGACTTAATTGGTGTCTTGTATTTTGTTTTCCACTGTACCTAAGACGATCGATCATGTAGACCATCATAACAATATGTTTGTCTTTGGCAGGGGCGGATTTACCATTTTCCCGCCTGTAGGCAGTATAAATTTGCCACCCTCTCACAAATCTCTGTTGGGGGGGATGGATTTACTGGTTTAATTCAATCCTTCATATTTTCAATTACTCTAAAATTTGTTCTTTATATATTTTCTTCCCAATTTTGCTTAATACATTTCTATAGAATAATTTATATAATGTACTAGGAAGAGTACAAGAAGACATTAAATTACTGTAGCCGTGTTTATTCCAAAACATTTAAATTGAAGTGTGAATCAATGACCTAAAGAATAATAACTGAAGGAAAATATATTAATAAGTAAACAAACATGAGGTGGTGGGGTTAAGAAAAAGTGATCAGACGACTCACACTTTAGACAGAAGTACACACTATGCCAAACATTTACGCGGTGCCGGTCAGAGTTGGGTACGAAATTAAGCTACGCTCACATTCTATGACTTTTATAAGCATGGAATTATGCCTCTTTTATAGTGGCATCTATTGACAGTCACTCACGTCAAATTACAGAGTCTGTAAAGGATGTTCAAAATTTGAATGTAAACGAAGTAATAGTTAAATAATTAATTAATAAAATGGAAACATCATATAGATAATCCATGTAAATATGTTCTCTTTATGTAATAAGCCTAGTTACTAAACAATATATATTTTTAAAAGTTTCTTATCGTATTGGGATGAAATGGAACGGCATTTGAAACATCTCTTAGGTATAAAACCAACATACCAGCCATCAAATTTCACCTTTCCAAAATTTGCCACCCGTAGGCAATTGCCTACTTTGCCTATGCATAAATCTGCCACTGATCCTTGGGCATAACATCAAGCACTTAAAAGTTCAGTTGTGACCGTCTACTTTCTCAGTATGCATAGGCGTGTCCAACGAAGGTGCCACCGGTGCCGTGGCACCACCACTAGATTGAGAATTTTTTTTTTACGTGCAGAATATGTTTTTACGTAGAAACTGCATAATTTCCGTGACAGCACTCCTATTAAACCGATAAATATATGAATCTAATCAACTTTAATTTCGTATAGCTTTTGTCACATAATCTGGCGTCGGCCGTCGCGTCGGGAAGCGGCTGCATGAATAGTGTAGTTGCCGTCGTTGCCGTGTTTTTAGGCCTTACTCAGCGCCAGGGTGGCGGCGCCAGCTATCGCGGTGCTGGTGCCAGTTAGACTGAGACGAGAGACTCAATCGGCCAGTGGCATTCAGTTTGGACACAAGACAGTACTGTTCATTATATTATTTAATTGTTGAATAAGCTTATTTTTATGACGTATAAATGGCTGATTAAAAAACCCGAGCCCACCAAGGATTTGGACACTCAAACCACAAACCGGTAAGTTATTTTCACTATATTTTGTAATATAGGCTACTTCGTACAGCCATGTCCGTCTTCTAATATGTTACTTTCTTCTTGCTTAAATATTTTGATTATTAATTTTGTTTTTGCTAAATTAATCCAAAATTAAAATTAAATTTACTAACTTTTTTGTATGTGAGTGAATAATAGTGTACAATATATTGTACACTATTACTCACGTGCCCCTAACATGCAATTTTGTTTATATTTACAATAAATGGCCATCCACATATTACGAAGCGTCAAGAGGGAAAACGATTTGTAGGCTATAGTAAATTGTACAGCATAGTATAATTTAAAGTGATAAAAATAGGCCTAAGCCTAAGTGTATGTTCCCTTTTCAGATGCTGTTGCTGGTCCCAGTTCAGAAATTATTTATAATGATGATGATGAAAAAGAGGATGCTGTCGGTGAGCCAGTGAAGAGAGCAGCTGAGCTCGATGATCCTTGTCAAGACTTGCCAAAGAACAGGCAAGAAAAGTCAGCTAGGATTTCTCGTGGACCATACCAACCACGAATTTCAAACTACCCTACAAAAGAAGTTGGTAAGGGGAAAATTCTAGGAAAAGATCGTTTAAACCCAAATGGTTCGAAAATTACAAATGGCTGGAGTACAGCGTGGCAAAAGATGCTGCTTATTGTTTTGCCTGTCGTTGTTTTGCTTTAAATGACAGTTCACTTCCTGGGATAGGCCTAGTTGAAAATGCGTTTACAACAACAGGGTTTAGTTTTTGGCATAAAGCTAATGAAATGTTCAGAGCCCATGAAAAAGTAGATGCCATGTATCGAGTATGGTTGGCTGGAAAAATTATGTTTCTAGCAAACCAGTTGATGTAATGTTGGATGATGCTTCGAGCTAAAAGAGAAGGAGAAAAAACGCCTAGAAAATCGTGAGTACATGTCGCGGCTTTTCGATATTGTCCGTTTGTTGGCTAAAGGTGGAAAACCTCTTAGGGGACATGACGAGAGCGAGGATAGTACAGAGAAAGGTCTTTTCCTGGAAATTGTTGCTATCTTGCAAAAATATGACCCTTTTTTTCAAAACTACTTAAAAATGCTCCTAAGAACTGTACTTATCTTAGCAACCTCATTCAAAGTGACATCTTATCGTCACTTAGAGCAGTGATACTGAAAACTATAAGTAATGAAATCAAGGGACAGCCCTTTGCAGTTATTGGCGATGAAACATCTGACGTGAGCCATCACGAGCAATTAGCAGTCGTGTTTCGCTACATACCGAAAGGAAATGCATATCCTGTCGAGAGATTGGTGTCCTTACAGCGATTGAAGTCTACTGATGCGGAAAGCATATTTAAGGCAATAAACTGTGTACTGTCTGAAGTAGGTGTGCTGTGGAGAGATGTAGTTTGTGTGTGTTTTGACGGGGCTTCGGCAATGGCCGGTGAATTTACCGGAGTACAGGCCAGATGTAAAGAAGTCAATCCACCCATAATGTACGTGCACTGTTATGCACATTGTTTGAACCTTGCCTTGGTAAGTGCCTGCACAAGTCACAAGGAAAATCCAATTATTTTCGACTTCTTTGGAATAGTCCAGCTAGTTTTTAACTTAATCGAAGGTAGTCCAAAGAGGCACGCAGTCTTTGAGGATATTGTCAAACAAACTACAATGAAACTAAAGACTCTAAAATCCCTTTCAGACATTAGATGGGCCTGCCGTTCAGAAGCGGTGTCTGTTATTTATGTTCAATTAAACGAAATTGTAAAAGCCATTGAAGAGTGTACGGAATCTACTTCCGATTCAAAAGTTCGGGCCCAAGGTAAAGGTATTTTGCTACAAGTAAAATCTTTTAATTTTATTGCGTCTTTGCAAATTATGCATCCTGTACTTCAGCTTGTGGTGAAAGTGAGCAAAGCTCTGCAAAGTCCTAAAATAGACCTTTGCCAAGCAGTTGAAGATGTTGAAAGCTTGTCTCTTGCTTTGGTAGAAATGAGAAATAGTGAAGAAGAGTTTGAGGATATTTTTATCAAAACAAAGGAAATGTGTAGTACATTAGATGTTCAAATCCCTAATGTTCGGAAAAGGAATGTATCAGTCCTCTTAGAAGACACTAGTTGCCCTTCTTCTGCTTTCTACGCAGACACAAAAAAAGAGGAATTGAAACTGTTCACTTACAATCCTGTTTTGGACCGCCTTGTGGAAAATCTAAATTCTCGATTTGCTCAAGAAACAAAAAACGTTATCTCTGCCACAGGGAAACTGATGGGATTGAATCTTAATGATTGTTACAAGTGTGAAAATAAGGACTTCGAAATTCTCGCAAAACAATTCAATGTCAATGCTGCAGAACTAGAGGCAGAATTTAAGCTGTTGAAATCAAAGAAGCGTGGAGAAACTGATTCAAACTTTCCGCCTAAAAGTGTTCCGGACTGGATTAACTGGTTATCGAAGTTCCAGCGAAGTTCATCCTTTGAAAACTTTAGTGCTGTTATTAATAAATTTTCCACGATGCCTGTAGCTAGCTGTACAAGTGAAAGAACCTTCTCAAAGCTGAGTATCATAAAATCCAAGCTCAGATCTACGATGTGTCAAAATCGTTTGGAAAACTTGATGATTCCGTTTGTGGAACAAGAACTGGCTGCTAACGCAAGATCATGTGATGTAATTGACAACTTCAAAAACATTGTTGCATTCGACCGTCGGATGACCCTGTAATGTAATGTAAAATATTTCCTTACTTTTATATTTTGTTCTGGACACTACTAACTATTAAATACTAAACTTGAACCTGTTGCAGCTTTATTTGTCTACACTACAAATTAATCAATTTTTCAATTCTGTTTTTTTCCACTAATATTGTACATTGGATATAAATAAATATTCTAAAAATCAAAGTTGTTTCCGTTTTGTTATACAAATTAACCAGATAGGCTAACTGGATCATTCATTAAAAGACAAAATTCGTCTAAATTGATATTTCTAAAGCTACTGTGTTAAACATGTGTGTGTTGTCAACTTTTGATCGGTCTGGTAAGTGCAAAGAGTTGAGTCCCTTAAAAAAGTAAAAATTTATTTGAAGGCCCTCAAAAAACCTCGCTTTTCAAAATGTTTTTTATGGCCTCCAGATAGCATTAAAACACGTTTTTAAACAATAAATTTTCAAAAATTTTCTGGGGGAGGACCCCCCCCCCCGGAAGCCATTCTTGGCACCACCACTACTGAAGTCCTGCACACGCCTGTGTCAGTATGTTCATAAAATCTAGAAATTTGTGGCCAAGGTGATGATGCCATATTAATACAAAAATGATACGGAACAAAAATGAATTTGTGAACAAAATAATGTAACAAAAACTACTCTATTTACAAAACAATTAACATGAAACTGCAGAAACACAACAATAACAATTACCACTACTCTGACTGCACTAATATAAAAATGACGACAAGCACATAAGAACAGACAGGTGAATGAGAAATTGGTGGAATTGAAAATCTGTTTAAATTAACCCCCTTTATGATATCTGGGTAGTAGGAGGAGTGAAATTTCACTTCAAAAAGTGAAACATTCTTTGAACTAGCCTATCATTGCTAATGTTCATTACATGCTCACCCAACAGATGTTGCCGGTTCATGTCACCAAATGAACAAGTACAATATTCAGCACATGCAATACAATTTGAGCATGTTATTAAAAAGTTTGTTAGAAACACTGTGTTCCCACTACTTCTGATGTCAAAACAGAAGTTGTTTGTCTACTTGTCTGGAGTAGTCATGCGAATAATTCAACAAAAGACAGAAAACCATCTTTGCCACCCAGCAAGGTTCTTGACAACAACGAGACAAAGGAGACCTAACGGTGCCATGGGGGAAAACCAGTCCATTGTCTGCCAATGGATTAGGAATACTTAGAACAAACTTTCTCTTACGTTGACTTTAACCACTAATTTGGCTACTGTGTACCTATAAGTGTAACTAAATAATAAGTATTTTAATATTGTACTGTATTATATTTTAACTGCTGACTTCCATAATTCATGGTATACGAGGGCAAGATTAAAAAAAGGTAAGTGAGTGGAAATAATACAGCAGAGTAAATGTAGTGTAATAATACACTGTGAGTAGCTACAGTGTAGATGCCACTCCTTCTTGTTGTGACATCACTATTTATGAACTTGTATCCATACAAACAATTATTACAGTGTGGCTCGCCCTCAGCCATCCTCCTTTTGAAGTGCTGGACCCGCCACTAGACACACTTCATAATGTACCACAGTATTTGTTAACTGAGCCTTTAGCGTCAATGGAAAATTTGTGTTTGGGATCATCTACAAGTGAAGATGTTGGCCAGCTGTTTGTAAATTTATGAGCCTTCTTTTACAAATACCGAAGTATGACAAACTCTCAGATGAACATTTTCCATTTTTAAGCAAATGGCCGGGTGACCATTTGCCTAACAAAATAAATATTGATAAAAGTGAACACCCTCCTCAGTAATAAGTAATCTAGCTGATTTTTTTCAAAACAGGACATTTTCTACTATCATTTCAGAAAGATTAAAGTGTAGGAAATATATTCCAACGTATTTAAACTTTAAATTACTTACACTAAAATAAAAAATACATTTCTTTGTCAATCAGCGCATAAAGAAATAATTTTAATGGATTTTTTTTGCTAAAACAATATAGTATAAGTGTTATAATAAATTGTTTACATTACTGTTTATTTACTGTTTCCTGTTATTACTCTGTATAATAACAACAAAAAACTAATTTACCACTAATAAATTTACTAGACTTCACCATAAGTAACATTATAATTATCGGTATCGACTCAAGACGAACAGGATGATGTCTTGATGATCATTGAAATGCATTGGCAGACATTCTATAAAGTCAATAAAGTGACTGATATTTTAATTAAGAACCTGTAACTTTACATAACTTATTAATACATAAATAAAAATAAGCTAATACACAAATGTTATATTAATACACAATAGTTGTCATTAAACGTTTTAAACATTCAGCTTATTATGGGGACACAGTAATGTGAGCTTTGTTAAAGATGTTTAATTATTTTACTTTTGTTTGTTTTTGTATTGTAGTAATTAATGAGCTTCCAATTTGCACGAGTACTATTCTTGATGCTTAGGAAGAAATTTGAAAAGAAGTTTCACTGTTCAGCATTTGACAGAATATCCTTATCTTGGAATTCCTATAGTCCTACAAGGAAAAATCCAAATATAATGAAACTGAGGGCCATTTTCTAATTTTTTAAGAACTAAAGAATGAGTGAATAATGATGGATCCTGGTGGTTTTTTTTTTTTTTTTTTAGAAATACTTGAACAAATAACGGGGGTTAACAACCAGAGCAGAAAAAGTCAGTAGTACCGTAGTGCAAAAGGTGTGAAGGTGTGGCTGAACCAATAAAGCGAAAAGTTCACTACGAAAGAAAATTAAACTGTAATTTAAAATAAAGCTGGATAATTTTAACGTTGGTTTAATATGGTGCATTCTAATGAAATTTTATAGTGCTAGGGAGTATACACAAACAAGTAAATAATAGCCAAAGTAGTGGAATATTTTTAGTTTTCTTGAAGTGTGCGACATATTTTACATAATATAGTTTTCATAAAAAAAAATAACGGGAAGAAAATTTTTAATTGAAAGATAAGACTTGTGTAAGATTGTGTTTTAACATGGGTCATTCCACAAAAATCGCCATCGAAAAACGTAACGCTTCCACACTTTCGATTCCCCACAGTCTAGAAATTTGATATGTAAACGCATCAAAACAGAAATAGCCTAATCGCTGCTGACATTGAGTTTAGCAAACGTTTTAGTGAGAATAAATTTGGTTTTACATGCCCTGTTTGTGATCGTCTGTGGTTTAGAAATGATTTAGGCCTACGTAATCCACATTATACGTTTCAAAAGCCTAAAAACATTATCATGCTTCGATGTTTCGGTTTCGTCGAAATTCTTTGAATGCTTAGGTGCATAAATAGAGAGAGGGTGAGAGGGAGAGGGAGAGAGAGAGAGAGAGAAAGTTTTTATTTTTGTGTAAAATGTATAATTTGAAAACAGGACATTATAACCATGTATTTTTTAAATAGATTAAACCAGGGCTTCCTCTATATTTCATTTGGTATCATTCTATACCTGGAGGTGGTTTAAATGTTCCTACAAGTAAAGGTGATAGAACAATTATTGTTCATATGAGGTCCAAGAAAACTGCATTTCTGAACTTCAGCAAACTGGCTTGTGTATTTTGTTTTGTAAACTTTGAAATGAATGCTGCTATTTTTGTTAAAATTGGTTAGAAATCAGTTATTACAGTTCCACAATATGAGTTTTTCTAGAACTGAGACCAAAGTTGAGTTAATTGACACGGAGTGACAAAATAATATTGTTACGACATCACAGAACAATCTACGTGTTTGTCGAATGTGCCAGAAGAATCTCGATGTAACGCGTGTGGCGTACATGCTTGTCGATGCATTTTCGAGAGGTTTCTCGAAGGCGCCAGCCAATTTTAGTGGACATTTTATTGCGTGTGAACAATTTTTATTTGATTTGTTGTAGAGACTGTGTTGTTAATTACGAACTGTTTAACTGTGAAGATTAAAGCTGGTGTTTAGTGACTTAATTGGTGTCTTGTACTGCATTTAGTTTCCACTGTACCTACGACGATCGAGTAGACCGTCGTAACAGTGGTGTCAGAAATGGGATAGAACGGTTAACAGTGGAAACAGTGGACACTTTGTACAAGGCGAGGTAATTCGTAACTAATCGGTAAACAATGGATGCCAGTCAGATGATGGAAGCTTTCCAAACGCTGCTGCGGGAGACAAAGAAGAACGAAGACAAAAAAGTGAAGAAGCAGAAATACGACAGGATGAGAAACGCAGACATGAGGCGGAAGAAGCAGAAAGACGATAAAAAGAAGAACGAAGACAAGAAAGAGAAGAAGTAGAAAAACGACAGGATGAAAAACGCAGGCAGGAAAGAGAAGAGACAGAGGAACGACGACGACAGGAGGCAGAGGAACGGAAGAGTGAAACAGAAGACATCAAAGCATTAATACAGGAGCAGAAACAGATTCAAGAACATAGTACCGCAGAGTTGGGTCTCCTACGAGGTGAGCTTAATAAACAAGTTACTAAAATATCAGAGGTACAAGTATCAATGACATTAAAAATAGCTGAAGTAGAAAAATCAGTCACGAGTGTGGAAAAAGCTATGTCAACAAAAATAGAAGACTCGATTACTAATATAAAAGTGCAGATTAAAAATGAAGTCGAGCAGTGCCTGAAGCTACAACCAAAACAACTTTGTGAACAGACTGTACCAATGATAAAGACAGAAAAAGACGCAGAAAATAAGTTAATAGAGAATGTCACTTTGCCTGCAATAGGGACAGTTCATGTCAAAGCTCCAACCTTTGACGGAAGCAGTCACTGGGGAACGTACCTCCGCCAATTTGAAGCAGGTGCATGCGCAAATAATTAATAATGCGAATTTATGCATTATTATTATTTAATATGATAATTAATATGATTAATTATTTAATTGACAAAATTTATTAATTAAACTGAGAAATTTTATTGTGTTAAAATGCAAATTTATTATGCGGATATATGCATAATCATTTAATTAACAATGAGCAATTAATTGATTGTTTATTAATTCGTAACGACAAATGTAAAATCAAATCACCCCTGCCAGGTGTTGGGCGACATATATAACTATAAATACTTTTGCAGATTTATGCACAATTTAGCCACTACGAATTAAGTATTCCAATTGAGTATTAAATAGAATCATCAATCCTCAAAATTGCAAGTGATCTTAATTATCAAAAGGTGTATCAAATAATATAAAGTTATGCGGATCTGGGTTCTGATACATGTTTATTATAATCATGCATTTATTATCCAACATTACACATACAAAATGCATATATTCCTGCAAATGATACATAAAACAAACAATTCCCTCCTTAGTTGGAGATATATCCTGAAATAGAACACATACATAAAATACACATCATAAAATTCATATTATTGCTACTTCTACTTCTACACATTTTTTACGTTTAATGCGTTCATACCCCAGATTTATGGTCCGCTTTGATTAATAGGTTTACTAAATAGAATTTTCTATTAAGACTTATGCTTATCTCAAGCTGGCTTCTTTATGAAGCCAGGTCAGGTCAGTGGTTTTTTTTCTACGTTAAAATAATATATTAAATTTTACTTGATATTTGAGTATCCACAGTGCGTCGGCTATCCTCTGAAGCTCCCATCCTCGTTCCAGCGCTGCCGTTGTCGCTTGGTGTTTAAACTGTGGTGGATCAGAATACGGTCGTTTCGACGTCCGTCACATCCGTCCCGCACTCCTGCGTTATTACGTCACCAAATTCTCACGCAAAGATCAGATTGTTCATATTACGAGTCGCTTATAATTTACTTATTTATATTCAAAGCTCCCGCATTCAAGATAATTATGTCTATCGACATTGATACTGTTTATATATAGTTCATACAAACATCGCATACAATGTCCTTGTTTATGTCCGAATATCACCTCGACTCCGTTTACAAATCGTTTATAGCACTGAGTCTACAGTTCATCGGTTAATGTTATACCGAATAATAAACTTATAAATTGTCTACGTTTAAAACAAAACGTCCGTACAATACATTATTTTTTGTTAAGATTCTAAATCTACTTGTAAAGTCACTGATAAAATGTCGATATAGAGAATTTTAGTTCACTCTATTCACATTGAATAATAACTCGTATAACACTTCACGTTACTAAATTACATAACGGTAATTAAAGCGTTCTTCACAAAAGAAAGTCTACTAGTATTCGAAGCACGAATTGTAACACTGAGTTTACAACTATGATACTGAGAAACTAAGACACAAGATATAAGTCATAATGCTTAAGAAGAATTAAGAAGAATCTCCTCGTGGCGAACACTATCTTTTATGATCTTCGTTCCCACCAAGCTACTTGATACTTTTCTGTCCAACCCCTATAGCCGTATCTTATTGGCTTCTGGTCCTAAGTTCCAGATAATTCTCCTCCCAACATCTCGAATTCCGGAGAAAACTCCATCCAACGTCTTGAGTCCTTTCCACCACCTTCAAATGATTCGTTCTCTGGTTTCATCACCATGGAGACGTAGTCTAGATATCCAACCCTTGTCAATCCTCGGCTTCCTATAGGTCGACAGTAGTTCACCTAGTCACCCCCAAATTCTGGCTAAACTCTCCTCCTACGCGATTCCATGAAAAAGCAATAGCCCCGCCTGTCAATCAATCCTTTCAGTCGTCTTACTGTACAGGCAATAATTTTTCATCTCCTTGTCATCTCTCTACTTCCAGCGTGTCGAATCGTGGTATTGTACTCGTGTTTTCTCGCTACACTTATTGTTCTTCGTTCATGTCGAGCGAGGCGTAGATCAGTTGTCTGTCAACCCATTTCTTTGAATGACAGTCGCTACTAGCGTACACAGTCATCAATGCTGTGACAGCCAACGCCTGCCCTTGTGTGTCCACGTCAATTCCAAATTTTTAAAAAAAAATTAGTGTTACAGTGTCCCCAGTTTCAATTCGGCGTGATGATCTCAGAATCCGACGAACGGAACTCGCCCTGTTTCTCCCTTAACTCCCATGTACATCCTTCACAACAAAAGGTTTAGTACTTTCACTGTTGTACACACTGACCCACTTTCGCTTGTCACCCCCTTTACTTTCACTATTCAACCTATTTCTGACCATTCTGGGTACATGAATTCATTTTACATTAATATTCGCACTTACATACTATGAATACAATGCAAAAACATATCTTCTCATAAACATATTAATAAACATCTTAATATTCATATTATTCCAATCGATATTATGGGCTAAAATTACAAATATCCACTGCCTATTCTCCCTTCAAACAATCAAAACAAAATTTACACGCTAGTTATATTTATATTATTAACATAATTGTACATTAATTCAATACATCCTCATACTTTCATATTGTAATCAATATTGGAAAATTTTACCACGTTACTTTCTATATATTCAAACAAGTTTAATTCAATACAATTTTTCCTTTAACTCCTTATATCATCATACTATACATGAAATAATTCTACAAAAAAACATCTTATTACTTATAATTTATTAGTAATATTTACGTATCATTATTTAAGTATTCCTTGCTTTTACAACTTTACATCTTAGTTTGTTTGTCACATTTATTAAATTATATACATAAATTTACCAGCTTTCTTTCTAAAACATATCTTCTAATTAATACATCTTAATAATGTACTGATCGTTTATTTTGGCAATAATAATTTTTTTTTTTTTTTTAAGTTAAGCTAGCCTGAATAATATGGCCGTGTTAACACCCTATTCCGTGACGAGATTCCATCCATCCGACGTCCTTAACTATTTCATACGTCATGGTATACTTCTTGTTTACCATATAGCGTAGTCACCATCTCCGCTGTCTTCATTATATCAGTCCTCCCTTTTCTTCCTCATTCCTTTTAGTAATATACTTCTTCAATTGGCGTATATTGAATTTTCCTCGAATCCTGCTTTTGTCTCTGCAGTCTACCACCACGTATGTTGATTCGCCCAATATATGGCTTATCTTAAACGGTCCACTAAATAATTCGCAAAACGTCTCTATACGTTTTTGAGTTGCGTCTGATTGTGTATACGTCCTGATTAATACTAGGTCGCCAATCTCAAACTTTGTTGTTTTATTCGATTCGTTCATCCGCTTGGCATGTTTTTCCCTTTTGGTACGTATTTTTACAAATATTTCCGTCTTATTTTCTTGATTGTCCTTCGTGATGTCAGCGTCAAGATACTTCTCCCATATTC
The DNA here is from genome assembly GCA_034769895.1 of Magicicada septendecula. Lineage (NCBI taxonomy): Eukaryota > Metazoa > Arthropoda > Insecta > Hemiptera > Cicadidae > Magicicada > Magicicada septendecula. The sequence goes on from CM068376.1 coordinate 172,743,700, forward strand.
GTATCGGTTTCTTTCCCATATGGTCTTCATATGGTGTAATCTCAATCGTTTCGTGGTACGTTTCGTTAAGACAATTTTCAATGGTTTTCACATACCGTGACCACTTTGTATGTTGTTGGTTAGTGATGAAAATTCTGAATAAGTTACCTAGTTGCCGGGTAACGCGCTCTGCTAGGTTCGAACAAGGGTTACGTATTGCAGTGTATCTGGGTTGAATGTTTAAACTTTCCAACCCGCTGACCGATTGTCTAGCAGTGAATTGCGTACCGTTATCCGTCAACAAAGCTTTGGGCGAGCCAAATTCTTCACAATACTGCCGTACTCTTTTCAATGTTGCTGAGGTCGTTGCCCTTCGCAATGTTTACAGTTTTACATGCTTAGTAAAATTATCAATGATGACGAAAATGTACTTGATTCCTCCTACCGAAGTCGGTAAAGGTCCGTAAAAATCACCGCTGCATAAATCACCCTTTTCCTTTGGTATTATCGGTCGCGTACCACCGAATAAATTTCTATTTTGCGTGTCCTTATACCGTTGGCACATGTCGCACGTTCGTATATATGCATTTACCTTCTTAGCCAATTGGTACATGGTGAAATGCTCCTGGATCATCTTGGTACATTTCTTCGTGCCAAGGTGCCCATACATTTGGTGGATTTCGGCTATTACTTTGTCAGACATCCCTCTCGGTAAACATAACCTCCATTGTCCTTTCCATTTTCTGTATAACTTATTGTTACTGTATTTATAAAATTTGTTTAAGTTGTTTTTGCCATCATCGTTCTCTAACCTATCAATAATACATTTCAATTTCTCATCACTTGTTTGGTATTTATTTATTTCCCTTAGCATTTTACTAACCTCTCTATTCATCTTGATTACAATGTGGTTCATTATATATTCGCAGCTGTCCTCGAATGTTTCTCCTTCTGTCACATCCTCCGAGTTTCTACTCAACGTATCAGCGACAATATTCTCTTTGCCCTTGCAGTGTACAATATGAAATTTGTACTCCTGAATGCTTAAAATCCATCGAGTAATCCTTGAATTATTTAAATGACATTTATTCATGAAGGTGAGTGCCTTATTATCTGTGATAATTGTCAATGGTTGCCCCAGTACATAGATGCGGAATTTTTCCAAACATCTCACTATACACAGCAATTCCTTCTCTGTGGTATAATAGTTTCGCTCAGCTCCCTTAAATGTTTTGCTGGTAAACGCGATGACGCCGATCTTCCCACAATCGTCTAATTGATACAATTGTCCGCCGTATGCGAAATCGCTCGCGTCACACTGCATGTAATATCGTTGATTAGTTCGTGGAAATTTCAATATTACAGACTCAATAAACAAATCCTTTACATTCTGGAAACATTCTCCTAATTCCGATGTCCATTTGAATTTCTTTTCCTTCTTTAATAACTCTAACAATGGTTGTGTCGTCTGGGCGTACCTGTCTGTGAAACGGTTATAAAAATTAGTTAATCCGAGGAATCCCTTCAATTGTTTCTGATTCCGTGGCGTATGGAAATTTCTGATCGCAGCAATTTTTTCGTCCGTCGCGAGTATCCCATTTGTTGTTAGGCGGTAACCTAAATAGGATATCTCTTGCCGGAAGAACTGAGATTTTTCTAAATTAATCGTAAGATTCGCTATACGTAGGTTTGATAATAATAATTATAAATGTAATAAATGAGTTTTGATGTTGTCGGAGTAGCATAAACAATCATCCAGATAAATTATGGTGTTCCTCTTTACATCGTCGTCCAGTAAAGAAACCCTGTCCAGACCTCGAGTCAACGCTGCTGAACTGGTGCTGAGTCCGAATGGTGTTACGGTGAAACGGTAGCACTTTCCATCGTAGATGAATGCAGTGTAATCTCGGCATGAATTTTTTAATGGAACTTGCCAGAAGCTACTGGTCAGATCGACCGTCGATAAGTATCGCATCTCCCCGAACCTTGCTAATATTTCTTGGATTGGTAGAGCCCCTTCGTAGTCAGGTACCGTCACACTATTTAGGCCTACCTTGCTAGTGTCTAGGCACAGTCTAACTCTCCCGTCTTTCTTGATAACAGTCACCAGCGGGTTGACATATGGGCTATTACATCGCTCGATGACCCCATATCTCACCATCTTTTCAATTTCCGTGTCTACCTTTTCCTTATAATCTATTGGCACTGGCCATCCTCGCTGAAAATACGGTGTTTGATCAGTTACTCTAAACTCGTGTTCGTAACACTTCATTCTCCCCGGGCGCTCTCTAAATAAACTCTTGTTTCTTATCAGGATGTCCTTGAGATCCTGTAATGCTTCTTTATCTGCGCACTCAATACTATCGATCTTGTCATTTATCTTTCGTTCGTTGACTTCATCTTCCTCTTCTTCTACCATCTCCATGTGCATGATAGGCACCGCCAGCTCCCGCTCACCCGTTTTATCCTTGAACTCGACGATTCCCTTGTTAACATCAATAACACATCCTTCTTCCTGGAGGAAACTTATGCCTAAAATACATGGTCTCACTAATTCTGGAATAATTAAAAATACGCACTCCATCCTAACCTCATTAATATAAATATCACATAATATCTGTTTCCTAATTAATTTTGACTTTTTACCTACAGCGCTTACGATTAGTGTATTGGTCATCGGTAATTCCTCAAAAGGTATCAGGTGTTGTATGTTTTGTTGATACCACGTTTCAGATAGACCACTTACCGCGCTACCAGTATCGACTAGTGCTGAGACCGTGATATTTCCGTTAATCTTAATAGTAATTTCGGGAAATTTCAACATGCGTTGAATACTCTCTTCTTTGTCGTCACATAACAAGTCATGTCGTAAATCAGGTAGTAGTACGTTCATTCTGTCATGTTGCTTTTGCGTTGTCGCAGCGGCTATCTCCCTTCGTAGACATTTTAATTTTTTTTTCTTTTTTTCCAACCTCCATCCTTCCTGCAGACGAGGTCGATGCTTTGTTATTTGTAAACTCAATAGTATTTACTTGCTGTCGGTCGATGGGTGTGACAAATGGCTTTTTACCGTCTCTCTCTACCCACCCTGGTCTCGGCGAAAATCCTTTGTTTTGTGTAACGGTGCTACTCGGTGTCGTCTCACCCCCTCTTAAAACAACTTTCTCCTGATTCGGTGCGTAATCAAAATCTCTGTTCCGGCGGTTTTGAATGTTTGAGTATTCTAATATTAAAGATTCAAAATTTTGTATCGTATTCACGCCCAGCGTGACTACTGCTACTTCAAATTCCCGTCCAAAATGCCGGTCGATTTTTTTGGTTAGTTGCAGGTTAGTTATGGCCGGTGTTAACTGTCTACTTTCAAGTAAAAGCCTCTCCATATATTGTACTGGATTGAGTCCGCTGCGCCAGTTGTATCGGCCGAACTCCAGGTTATCACCTATCGTGTCTTGTTTTTCTTGCCCCCAATACTTCTGGATAAATGCTTCCTTGAATTCTTCAAAGTTGCTGACCTGATTGCTGATTACCCTCCACCAGACCTCTGCATCAGCTTCTAAATGTCTTCCGATCCACTTAGTGTTGTCACTCGGGTAGTGCTGTTCTTGAAATTCTGATAATTCTTTTAGAAACTCCATGGGGTATCTGTCGCTTCCACTGTATTTTAATTCATTATGTGGCGTTCCGTTTATACGATTTCCTGGTATACCTTCGACGCCTGCTAATTGCCGTTGCAATCTCTCCTGATTTTCTTTCGTTTTAGCTAAATGACCTTTCAATTCTTCCAGTCGCGTGACTCTCTCTCTGTCGGTTTCTTCTGTAGACCGTTGTCTCCCGTCTACTTCCACATTTTCTGTTTGAGCGTGTCGATCGTCTCTCCATGTTCCTTATGTTGTAGTTTCAAAATCTTTTGTATTTCTTTCTTCAATTCTTCGTTCTTCTTACCAGCGTCTTTGATATGTGAGTCGACTTTACTGTCCATCTTCTCCATTCTCGTCAAGGTGTTAGTGATCGCCCCCTGCCCTTCTTGACGATCTACTTCACGTAATCTTTTATTCTCCGCAGTCTGTCCTTTGAGTTCGTCACTAAGCTCCTTCACTGCACTCTCCGTTTTCTCTTGTAATTCGTTAAATTTTTCTCCCATTTCTCGTTGTGTTCCCGCAATTCGTTCTTTAGCTGTCCGAACTGTTCTGCTTGTTTATCTAACCTCTCGTTAATTTCTTCCTTCTGTTTATCTGATTTCTCATTTTGTTTCTCGAATTGCTGCTTGATGAAATCCATCAGCATCTGAAAGTCATTCTCTCGGGATTGTGACATTTGTCCCCGCGCCCTGGTCTTATCGACCTCGGTACTACTGTCCTGGGTAATTGGTGTGTTTTTCTCTGATACTACCAGGCCTAATTGGTTGTTAATATCAAACTCGATACTGTCGGAATTGTCCGCCATTCTCGCTCTACTCCGTGTTATCATTCAAGCTATCTACTTTCACTAGTTTACACTACTCTTAACGTACTTATATACTACACCACTGCCTGCACTCAGCCTTTGGTGAAATTAATTTGAATTAATTCTTGAATCAAATTACACACGCTTTGCGGTAGCCGCCATGTTATTTAATGGGAATTTATGCATTATTATCATTTAATATGATAATTAATATGATTAATTATTTAGTTGACAAAATTTATTAATTAAACTGAGAAATTTTATTGTGTTAAAATGCAAATTTATTATGTGGATATGTGCATAATCATTTAATTAACAATGAGCAATTAATTGATTGTTTATTAATTCGTAACGACAAATGTAAAATCAAATTACCCCTGCCAATCCTCGGCTTCCTATAGGTCGACACTAGTTCACCTAGTCACCCCAAACTCTGGCTAAACTCTCCTCCTACGCGATTCCATGAAAAGCAATATCCCCGCCTGTCAATCAATCCTTTCAGTTGTCTTATTGTACAGGCAATAATTTTTCATCTCCTTGACACCTCTCTACTTCTAGCGTGTCGAATCGTGGTAGTGTACTCGTGTTTTCTCGCTACATCCTTTCTGTTAGCAAGCTGTAGTTCTTTTTAAGTGTTACATGGATTCCAGCTGTGTGTGACCTCGTTAATTCTTTGTTTCGCACTCTTCTCAATTCTTCTAATTCTTCAATCTACGTATACCCTTTTAAGCTGTGTCGTCGTCTTGTCCCGTATATGTATCACCAACAATACGATCGGCTGTGTACAGAGTATTTTCTAAGTAAGCCATGTGCTGGTCCGTTTCTTTGTTACACTTTCGCCCGAGACAGTGCAGTACTCTCTACTCTAATTCGCTTCGGCTACACTTATTGTTCTTCGTTCATGTCGAGCGAGGCGTAGATCAGTTGTCTGTCAACCCATTTCTTTGAATGACCGTCGCTACTAGCGTACACATTCATCAATGCTGTGACAGCCAACGCCTGCCCTTGTGTGTCCACGTCAATCCCAAATTTTCAAAAAAAAATCTAGTGTTACAGTGTCTCCAGTTTCGATTCGGCGTGATGATCTCAGAACCCGACGAACGGAACTCGCCCTGTTTCTCCCTTAACTCCCCATGTTCATCCTTCACAACAAAAGGTTTAGTACTTTCACTGTTGTACACACTGACCCACTTTCGCTTTTCACCCCCTTTACTTTCACTATTGAACCTATTTCTGACCATTCTGGGTACATGAATTCGTTTTACATTAATATTCGCACTTACATGCTATGAATACAATGCAAAAACATATCTTCTCATAAACGTAATAATAAACATCTTAACATTCATATTATTCCAATCGATATTATGGGCTAAAATTACAAATATCCACTGCCTATTCTCCCTTAAAACAATCAAAACAAAATTTACACGCTAGTTATGTTTATATTATTAACATAATTGTACATTAATTCAATACATCCTCATACTTTCATATTGTAACCAATATTTAAAAATTTTACCACGTTACTTTCTATATATTCAAACAAGTTTAATTCAATACAATTTTTCCTTTAACTCCTTATATCATCATACTATACATGAAATAATTCTACAAAAAAACATCTTATTACTTATAATTTATTAGTAATATTTACGTATCATTATTTAAGTATTCCTTGCTTTTACAACTTTACATCTTAGTTTGTTTGTCACATTTATTAAATTATATACATAAATTTACCAGCTTTCTTTCTAAAACATATCTTCTATTGATACATCTTAATAATGTACTGATCGTTTATTTTGGCAATAATAATTTTTTTTTTTTTTTTAAGTTAAGCTAGCCTGAATAATATGGCCGTGTTAACACCCTATTCCGTGACGAGATTCCATCCATCCGACGTCCTTAACTATTTCATACGTCATGGTATACTTCTTGTTTACCATATAGCGTAGTCACCATCTCCGCTGTCTTCATTATATCAGTCCTCCCTTTTCTTCCTCATTCCTTTTAGTAATATACTTCTTCAATTGGCGTATATTGAATTTTCCTCGAATTCTACAGTCTACCACCACGTATGTTGATTCGCCCAATATTTGGCTTATCTTAAACGGTCCACTAAATAATTCGCAAAACGTCTCTATACGTTTTTGAGTTGCGTCTGATTGTGTATACGTCCTGATTAATACTAGGTCGCCAATCTCAAACTTTGTTGTTTTATTCGATTCGTTCATCCGCTTGGCATGTTTTTCCCTTTTGGTACGTATTTTTACAAATATTTCCGTCTTATTTTCTTGATTGTCCTTCGTGATGTCAGCGTCAATATACTTCTCCCATATTCGTATCGGTTTCTTTCCCATATGGTCTTCATATGGTGTAATCTCAATCGTTTCGTGGTACGTTTCGTTAAGACAATTTTCAATGGTTTTCACATACCGTGACCACTTTGTATGTTGTTGGTTATTGATGAAAATTCTGAATAAGTTACCTAGTTGCCGGGTAACGCGCTCTGCTAGGTTCGAACAAGGGTTACGTATTGCAGTGTATCTGGGCTGAATGTTTAAAGTTTCCAACCCGCTGACCTATTGTCTAGCAGTGAATTGCGTACCGTTATCCGTCAACAAAGCTTTGGGCGAGCCAAATTCTTCACAATACTGTCGTACCCTTTTCAATGTTGCTGCGGTCGTTGCCCTTCGCAATGTATACAGTTTTACATGCTTAGTAAAATTATCAATGATGACGAAAATGTACTTGATTCCTCCTACCGAAGTCGGTAAAGGTCCGTAAAAATCACCGCTGCATAAATCACCCTTTTCCTTTGGTATTATCGGTCGCGTACCACCGAATAAATTTCTATTTTCGTGTCCTTATACCGTTGGCACATGTCGCACGTTCGTATATATGCATTTACCTTCTTAGCCAATTGGTACATGGTGAAATGCTCCTGGATCATCTTGGTACATTTCTTCTTGCCAAGGTGCCCATACAATTGGTGGATTTCGGCTATTACCTTGTCAGACATCCCTCTCGGTAAACATAACCTCCATTGTCCTTTCCATTTTCTGTATAACTTATTGTTACTGTATTTATAAAATTTGTTTAAGTTGTTTTTGCCATCATCGTTCTCTAACCTATCAATAATACATTTCAATTTCTCATCACTTGTTTGGTATTTATTTATTTCCCTTAGCATTTTACTAACCTCTCTATTCATCTTGATTACAATGTGGTTCATTATATATTCGCAGCTGTCCTCGAATGTTTCTCCTTCTGTCACATCCTCCGAGTTTCTACTCAACGTATCAGCGACAATATTCTCTTTGCCCTTGCAGTGTACAATATGAAATTTGTACTCCTGAATGCTTAAAATCCATCGAGTAATCCTTGAATTATTTAAATGACATTTATTCATGAAGGTGAGTGCCTTATTATCTGTGATAATTGTCAATGGTTGCCCCAGTACATAGATGCGGAATTTTTCCAAACATCTCACTATACACAGCAATTCCTTCTCTGTGGTATAATAGTTTCGCTCAGCTCCCTTAAATGTTTTGCTGGTAAACGCGATGACGCCGATCTTCCCACAATCGTCTAATTGATACAATTGTCCGCCGTATGCGAAATCGCTCGCGTCACACTGCATGTAATATCGTTGATTAGTTCGTGGAAATTTCAATATTACAGACTCAATAAACAAATCCTTTACATTCTGGAAACATTCTCCTAATTCCGATGTCCATTTGAATTTCTTTTCCTTCTTTAATAACTCTAACAATGGTTGTGTCGTCTGGGCGTACCTGTCTGTGAAACGGTTATAAAAATTAGTTAATCCGAGGAATCCCTTCAATTGTTTCTGATTCCGTGGCGTATGGAAATTTCTGATCGCAGCAATTTTTTCGTCCGTCGCGAGTATCCCATTTGTTGTTAGGCGGTAACCTAAATAGGATATCTCTTGCCGGAAGAACTGAGATTTTTCTAAATTAATCGTAAGATTCGCTATACGTAGGTTTGATAATAATAATTATAAATGTAATAAATGAGTTTTGATGTTGTCGGAGTAGCATAAACAATCATCCAGATAAATTATGGTGTTCCTCTTTACATCGTCGTCCAGTAAAGAAACCCTGTCCAGACCTCGAGTCAACGCTGCTGAACTGGTGCTGAGTCCGAATGGTGTTACGGTGAAACGGTAGCACTTTCCATCGTAGATGAATGCAGTGTAATCTCGGCATGAATTTTTTAATGGAACTTGCCAGAAGCTACTGGTCAGATCGACCGTCGATAAGTATCGCATCTCCCCGAACCTTGCTAATATTTCTTGGATTGGTAGAGCCCCTTCGTAGTCAGGTACCGTCACACTATTTAGGCCTACCTTGCTAGTGTCTAGGCACAGTCTAACTCTCCCGTCTTTCTTGATAACAGTCACCAGCGGGTTGACATATGGGCTATTACATCGCTCGATGACCCCATATCTCACCATCTTTTCAATTTCCGTGTCTACCTTTTCCTTATAATCTATTGGCACTGGCCATCCTCGCTGAAAATACGGTGTTTGATCAGTTACTCTAAACTCGTGTTCGTAACACTTCATTCTCCCCGGGCGCTCTCTAAATAAACTCTTGTTTCTTATCAGGATGTCCTTGAGATCCTGTAATGCTTCTTTATCTGCGCACTCAATACTATCGATCTTGTCATTTATCTTTCGTTCGTTGACTTCATCTTCCTCTTCTTCTACCATCTCCATGTGCATGATAGGCACCGCCAGCTCCCGCTCACCCGTTTTATCCTTGAACTCGACGATTCCCTTGTTAACATCAATAACACATCCTTCTTCCTGGAGGAAACTTATGCCTAAAATACATGGTCTCACTAATTCTGGAATAATTAAAAATACGCACTCCATCCTAACCTCATTAATATAAATATCACATAATATCTGTTTCCTAATTAATTTTGACTTTTTACCTACAGCGCTTACGATTAGTGTATTGGTCATCGGTAATTCCTCAAAAGGTATCAGGTGTTGTATGTTTTGTTGATACCACGTTTCAGATAGACCACTTACCGCGCTACCAGTATCGACTAGTGCTGAGACCGTGATATTTCCGTTAATCTTAATAGTAATTTCGGGACATTTCAACATGCGTTGAATACTCTCTTCTTTGTCGTCACATAACAAGTCATGTCGTAAATCAGGTAGTAGTACGTTCATTCTGTCATGTTGCTTTTGCGTTGTCGCAGCGGCTATCTCCCTTCGTAGACATTTTAATTTTTTTTCTTTTTTTCCAACCTCCATCCTTCCTGCAGACGAGGTCGATGCTTTGTTATTTGTAAACTCAATAGTATTTACTTGCTGTCGGTCGATGGGTGTGACAAATGGCTTTTTACCGTCTCTCTCTACCCACCCTGGTCTCGGCGAAAATCCTTTGTTTTGTGTAACGGTGCTACTCGGTGTCGTCTCACCCCCTCTTCGAACAACTTTCTCCTGATTCGGTGCGTAATCAAAATCTCTGTTCCGGCGGTTTTGAATGTTTGAGTATTCTAATATTAAAGATTCAAAATTTTGTATCGTATTCACGCCCAGCGTGACTACTGCTACTTCAAATTCTCGTCCAAAATGCCGGTCGATTTTTTTGGTTAGTTGCAGGTTAGTTATGGCCGGTGTTAACTGTCTACTTTCAAGTAAAAGCCTCTCCATATATTGTACTGGATTGAGTCCGCTGCGCCAGTTGTATCGGCCGAACTCCAGGTTATCACCTATCGCGTCTTGTTTTTCTTGCCCCCAATACTTCTGGATAAATGCTTCCTTGAATTCTTCACAGTTGCTGACCTGGTTGCTGATTACCCTCCACCAGACCTCTGCATCAGCTTCTAAATGTCTTCCGATCCACTTAGTGTTGTCACTCGGGTAGTGCTGTTCTTGAAATTCTGATAATTCTTTTAGAAACTCCATGGGGTATCTGTCGCTTCCACTGTATTTTAATTCATTATGTGGCGTTCCGTTTATACGATTTCCTGGTATACCTTCGACGCCTGCTAATTGCCGTTGCAATCTCTCCTGATTTTCTTTCGTTTTAGCTAAATGACCTTTCAATTCTTCCAGTCGCGTGACTCTCTCTCTGTCGGTTTCTTCTGTAGACCGTTGTCTCCCGTCTACTTCCACAATTTTCTGTTTGAGCGTGTTGATCGTCTCTCCATGTTCCTTATGTTGTAGTTTCAAACTCTTTTGTATTTCTTTCTTCAATTCTTCGTTCTTCTTACCAGCGTCTTTGATATGTGAGTCGACTTTACTGTCCATCTTCTCCATTCTCGTCAAGGTGTTAGTGATCGCCCCCTGCCCTTCTTGACGATCTACTTCACCTAATCTTTTATTCTCCGCAGTCTGTCCTTTGAGTTCGTCACTAAGCTCCTTCACTGCACTCTCCGTTTTCTCTTGTAATTCGTTAAATTTTTCTCCCATTTCTCGTTGTGTTCCCGCAATTCGTTCTTTAGCTGTCCGAACTGTTCTGCTTGTTTATCTAATCTCTCGTTAATTTCTTCCTTCTGTTTATCTGATTTCTCATTTTGTTTCTCGAATTGCTGCTTGATGAAATCCATCACCATCTGAAAGTCATTCTCTCGGGATTGTGACATTTGTCCCCGCGCCCTGGTCTTATCGACCTCGGTACTACTTGTAACCTCTCTATGTTTTTAGTATTTATTTTATTTCCTTTTAAATTTCTATCTCCTTGCTTGATGGTTCTGAAAGTGAGGTTACAAGTTATTTAAGACTAGGCAGGAGCCTAGAGAAGCAAAAATTATGCTGGGTCCAGTATGACGGGACTTGCAATAAAACTCAGCTGTAACAGAACGATAACAATTTATTTTCCTTCCTGCGCTGCTTTCACATCTTCAAATCAGAATAACATATGTGCCCAATCACAAGTATGAATTCAAGTAAAAAAAAATAATGAGTATGTATAACTCTTAAGAATAACAAGTGTGTATAAATCTTAAGAATAACAAGTGTGTATAAATATTAAGAATGACAAATGTGTATAAATATAAAACATCACAAGTGTATATACATCAGTGGACACATGCATATATAATTATAAAATATTCTCACATCTCGTGGCTAGCTAGACACATAACAACACACACAGAACACAAGGTACACCCACTTACATTTACATTAGTTTTTAACACGCATGCCCCTGGAATGCACCCACCCAACAGGTAGAGTAACTACAATCTTATAACTCGGAAGTGATAAAATATACGCCAATAGGCAACCCGTTCAGTAGAATAACATAAGCCAAAACCCCCAGGAAGAATGATAATAATTCATGAGGCACAAACAACCGGACCACCCCTTTATCTAGCATTCCATTGATCAATGACCCAAGATGAGTGTGTGAACCTTAAGTTCCTTTCACATCATTAATTGAAACTGACAACTACGTCCTCTATTTTCAGAAAGTATTTATAAAATTCTAAACAGTTATTTGACTTCAAAAAATTACAAAAAAGAATCAATCTCTATATACATTAGTAAACAAATTAATTGTTTGAGGCATTACAATTTCTGAAGATTTTGACAATACATAATTTACTCAAAAAGAAAATGATGAATACACGTTTTATAGTCAAAATAACACAGCAAAGCTATAAATGGGAAGTCAACCCATATGTGTTGGCCCGTTAAGAAAACAATCAGTTCAGCCCTTGTGCAAGGGGCAAAATCAATTAAATTATTCCCATTACATTAGGAATTAATTCTATTAGCCTCAAATGACTATATAAAAAAAATTAATTAAAGAAAAGAATACAGTAAGGTGGTTGTGCTCTGGCATCTGAGGGAGCGCGCCCACATGTAGTTGACAAAAGTTGACAGGCATTCGACCTGTCTGAAGTTGTACCAGCGTGTCAGAAAAACTAAGTCCCATATTGTAAACCCAGAAAAGTCCCAAAGAAAAACCACCGGAAAGTCCCCAGCCCTTAAATGTGAAATCCATAGTCAAATTAAAATTTATACACAGCGGTTCCAGCCGGAACAGAACTACTGAGCAATAAATAAATTTTGTAAAGAGTAAAAGATTAGAGCAACAATAAAATGGTACAAGATTAAAATCTCTCTGGCGCGCTCTCGCAGTGCAGCACGCACTTACAGGCATAGCATTTAGTGTTATTTAAATGAGTTATAAAAAAAGGTTTATGAAATTTAAGTTATAGTGTTCAGAGTCATGATCACAGCTCAACTTCCCGGTAAACAGTCTGGACACGTGGTCCCATGGCATCTATGCAATTTGCAGTAAACGGGCACACTGCGGGCCCGGCCCCAAAAAATGAAATAAAGTATAAATATCACCTCAAGTGTGCTGGCGAGTGCAACATAGGAATTCGGTCTCCGTCTCCCTCTTCGTAGGCGATCTTGACATGGTTCACAGCTTGAGCAGATGTTCAGCCCACAGCAAGCCAGGAACCCGGCTTAGTGCGAGAACCCTAAGAATTCAAGTAAATTAGAGAACAGTCTATAAAAATGTACACCCGAGTTAAGGTAATTAACCTCTTAAAGGGCCGCCAGCTAACTCTCAAAAAGCACAATATTCATTAATAAAAGTTTTTACAACCAGCTTAAAGAGTCTGAAAATCAGCCATGGAATAAGTAATTTGCATCATGAACAGAACTTATTAAATTGTGGCTTAATATAAAGTGAACTGTACTCAGTCAACATGCTTCGACAAAAATTTGCAGGTTAAACCGGCCACGTGCAGAGCAGTAATCATTATTTGATCAAAAAAATATTTAACAGCAAGTCACTCACAGCATTGAGAATGTTTTACCTTCAATTAAGTTTCATACACAGAAGCTCTCACACTTCATTCTCTATTTGTGAAGATAATTAACAAAGACGGCGACAGTATACTACATGCACTGACACAGTTCACTACTTGACTCCGCACCAAGTTTTTTTGATTAATTTTTATGTAATGCACTTTTACTATGAGAATGACTCTTGAAACTTCTCGCATTACTACAGAAAATACTAAGGCATGGCTATACAAAGGGCGTTGCGTACAACAGTAAAAAAAAATATCTCTTACATAACTTTGTCAGGTCGCACACACATAAATACGTACTTCACACGCCAGCATATATCTTGTTATTAAATATCCAAACAACTAATGAAAATAATTAATTCTTACCGGGAGTCGTTTATTCTCTCTAGCCCATCATGTAGAGCGATACAAACTGCGCAGAACAATACAAAGAGCGGAGACGAGACGATACTCTGAGCGAGGGCAAGCGTTGACTGCACAAGCCGGCACACAATTTTCATAGCACATAGCCGGGCTGCGCGCGCAACGCACACACCGCCGCTCCCCTCACACCGTCGCACAAAATTGCTGCTTGATGAAATCCATCAGCATCTGAAAGTCATTCTCTCGGGATTGTGACATTTGTCCCCGCGCCCTGGTCTTATTGACCTCGGTACTACTGTCCTGGGTAATTGGTGTGTCTTTCTCTGATACTACGAGGCCTAATTGGTTGTTAACATCAAACTCGATACTGTCGAAATTGTCCGCCATTCTCGCTCTATTCCGTGTTATCATTCAAGCTATCTACTTTCACTAGTTTACACTACTCTTAACGTACTTATATACTACACCACTGCCTGCACTCAGCCTTTGGTGAAATTAATTTGAATTAATTCTTGAATCAAATTACACACGCTTTGCGGTAGCCGCCATGTTATTTAATGGTAATTTATGCATTATTATTATTTAATATGATAATTAATATGATTAATTATTTAATTGACAAAATTTATTATTTGAACTGAGAAATTTTATTGTGTTAAAATGCCAATTTATTATGCGGATATATGCATAATCATTTAATTAACAATGAGCAATTAATTGATTGTTTATTAATTCGTAACGACAAATGTAAAATCAAATCACCCCTGCCAATCCTCGGCTTCCTATAGGTCGACACTAGTTCACCTAGTCACCCCAAACTCTGGCTAAACTCTCCTCCTACGCGATTCCATGAAAAAGCAATAGCCCCGCCTGTCAATCAATCCTTTCAGTTGTCTTACTGTACAGGCAATAATTTTTCATCTCCTTGACACCTCTCTACTTCTAGCGTGTCGAATCGTGGTAGTGTACTCGTGTTTTCTCGCTACATCCTTTCTGTTAGCAAGCTGTAGTTCTTTTTAAGTGTTACATGGATTCCAGCTGTGTGTGACCTCGTTAATTCTTTGTTTCGTACTCTTCTCAATTGTTCTATTCCTTGAGTCTCCGTATACCCTTTTAAGCTGTGTCGTCGTATTGTCCCGTATATGTATCACCAACAATACGATCGGCTGTGTACAGAGTATTTTCTAAGTAAGCCATGTGCTGGTCCGTTTCTTTGTTACACTTTCGCCCGAGACAATGCAGTACTCTCTACTCTAATTCACTTCGGCTACACTTATTGTTCTTCGTTCATGTCGAGCGAGGCGTAGATCAGTTGTCTGTCAACCCATTTCTTTGAATGACCGTCGCTACTAGCGTACACATTCATCAATGCTGTGACAGCCAACGCCTGCCCTTGTGTGTCCACGTCAATCCCAAATTTTCAAAAAAAAATCTAGTGTTACAGTGTCCCCAGTTTTGATTCGGCGTGGTGATCTCAGAATCCGACGAACGGAACTCGCCCTGTTTCTCCCTTAACTCCCCATGTTCATCCTTCACAACAAAAGGTTTAGTACTTTCACTGTTGTACACACTGACCCACTTTCGCTTTTCACCCCCTTTACTTTCACTATTGAACCTATTTCTGACCATTCTGGGTACATGAATTCGTTTTACATTAATATTCGCACTTACATGCTATGAATACAATGCAAAAACATATCTTCTCATAAACGTAATAATAAACATCTTAACATTCATATTATTCCAATCGATATTATGGGCTAAAATTACAAATATCCACTGCCTATTCTCCCTTAAAACAATCAAAACAAAATTTACACGCTAGTTATGTTTATATTATTAACATAATTGTACATTAATTCAATACATCCTCATACTTTCATATTGTAACCAATATTTAAAAATTTTACCACGTTACTTTCTATATATTCAAACAAGTTTAATTCAATACAATTTTTCCTTTAACTCCTTATATCATCATACTATACATGAAATAATTCTACAAAAAAACATCTTATTACTTATAATTTATTAGTAATATTTACGTATCATTATTTAAGTATTCCTTGCTTTTACAACTTTACATCTTAGTTTGTTTGTCACATTTATTAAATTATATACATAAATTTACCAGCTTTCTTTCTAAAACATATCTTCTATTGATACATCTTAATAATGTACTGATCGTTTATTTTGGCAATAATAATTTTTTTTTTTTTTTTAAGTTAAGCTAGCCTGAATAATATGGCCGTGTTAACACCCTATTCCGTGACGAGATTCCATCCATCCGACGTCCTTAACTATTTCATACGTCATGGTATACTTCTTGTTTACCATATAGCGTAGTCACCATCTCCGCTGTCTTCATTATATCAGTCCTCTCTTTTCTTCCTCATTCCTTTTAGTAATATACTTCTTCAATTGGCGTATATTGAATTTTCCTCGAATTCTACAGTCTACCACCACGTATGTTGATTCGCCCAATATTTGGCTTATCTTAAACGGTCCACTAAATAATTCGCAAAACGTCTCTATACGTTTTTGAGTTGCGTCTGATTGTGTATACGTCCTGATTAATACTAGGTCGCCAATCTCAAACTTTGTTGTTTTATTCGATTCGTTCATCCACTTGGCATGTTTTTCCCTTTTGGTACGTATTTTTACAAATATTTCCGTCTTATTTTCTTGATTGTCCTTCGTGATGTCAGCGTCAAGATACTTCTCCCATATTCGTATCGGTTTCTTTCCCATATGGTCTTCATATGGTGTAATCTCAATCGTTTCGTGGTACGTTTCGTTAAGACAATTTTCAATGGTTTTCACATACCGTGACCACTTTGTATGTTGTTGGTTATTGATGAAAATTCTGAATAAGTTACCTAGTTGCCGGGTAACGCGCTCTGCTAGGTTCGAACAAGGGTTACGTATTGCAGTGTATCTGGGCTGAATGTTTAAAGTTTCCAACCCGCTGACCTATTGTCTAGCAGTGAATTGCGTACCGTTATCCGTCAACAAAGCTTTGGGCGAGCCAAATTCTTCACAATACTGTCGTACCCTTTTCAATGTTGCTGTGGTCGTTGCCCTTCGCAATGTTTACAGTTTTACATGCTTAGTAAAATTATCAATGATGACGAAAATGTACTTGATTCCTCCTACCGAAGTCGGTAAAGGTCCGTAAAAATCACCGCTGCATAAATCACCCTTTTCCTTTGGTATTATCGGTCGCGTACCACCGAATAAATTTCTATTTTGCGTGTCCTTATACCGTTGGCACATGTCGCACGTTCGTATATATGCATTTACCTTCTTAGCCAATTGGTACATGGTGAAATGCTCCTGGATCATCTTGGTACATTTCTTCGTGCCAAGGTGCCCATACATTTGGTGGATTTCGGCTATTACCTTGTCAGACATCCCTCTCGGTAAACATAACCTCCATTGTCCTTTCCATTTTCTGTATAACTTATTGTTACTGTATTTATAAAATTTGTTTAAGTTGTTTTTGCCATCATCGTTCTCTAACCTATCAATAATACATTTCAATTTCTCATCACTTGTTTGGTATTTATTTATTTCCCTTAGCATTTTACTAACCTCTCTATTCATCTTGATTACAATGTGGTTCATTATATATTCGCAGCTGTCCTCGAATGTTTCTCCTTCTGTCACATCCTCCGGGTTTCTACTCAACGTATCAGCGACAATATTCTCTTTGCCCTTGCAGTGTACAATATGAAATTTGTACTCCTGAATGCTTAAAATCCATCGAGTAATCCTTGAATTATTTAAATGACATTTATTCATGAAGGTGAGTGCCTTATTATCTGTGATAATTGTCAATGGTTGCCCCAGTACATAGATGCGGAATTTTTCCAAACATCTCACTATACACAGCAATTCCTTCTCTGTGGTATAATAGTTTCGCTCTGCTCCCTTAAATGTTTTGCTGGTAAACGCGATGACGCCGATCTTCCCACAATCGTCTAATTGATACAATTGTCCGCCGTATGCGAAATCGCTCGCGTCACACTGCATGTAATATCGTTGATTATTTCGTGGAAATTTCAATATTACAGACTCAATAAACAAATCCTTTACATTCTGGAAACATTCTTCTAATTCCGATGTCCATTTGAATTTCTTTTCCTTCTTTAATAACTCTATCAATGGTTGTGTCGTCTGGGCGTACCTGTCTGTGAAACGGTTATAAAAATTAGTTAATCCGAGGAATCCCTTCAATTGTTTCTGATTCCGTGGCGTAGGGAAATTTCTGATCGCAGCAATTTTTTCGTCCGTCGCGAGTATCCCATTTGTTGTTAGGCGGTAACCTAAATAGGATATCTCTTGCCGGAAGAACTGAGATTTTTCTAAATTAATCGTAAGATTCGCTATACGTAGGTTTGATAATAATAATTATAAATGTAATAAATGAGTTTTGATGTTGTCGGAGTAGCATAAACAATCATCCAGATAAATTATGGTGTTCCTCTTTACATCGTCGTCCAGTAAAGAAACCCTGTCCAGACCTCGAGTCAACGCTGCTGAACTGGTGCTGAGTCCGAATGGTGTTACGGTGAAACGGTAGCACTTTCCATCGTAGATGAATGCAGTGTAATCTCGGCATGAATTTTTTAATGGAACTTGCCAGAAGCTACTGGTCAGATCGACCGTCGATAAGTATCGCATCTCCCCGAACCTTGCTAATATTTCTTGGATTGGTAGAGCCCCTTCGTAGTCAGGTACCGTCACACTATTTAGGCCTACCTTGCTAGTGTCTAGGCACAGTCTAACTCTCCCGTCTTTCTTGATAACAGTCACCAGCGGGTTGACATATGGGCTATTACATCGCTCGATGACCCCATATCTCACCATCTTTTCAATTTCCGTGTCTACCTTTTCCTTATAATCTATTGGCACTGGCCATCCTCGCTGAAAGTACGGTGTTTGATCAGTTACTCTAAACTCGTGTTCGTAACACTTCATTCTCCCCGGGCGCTCTCTAAATAAACTCTTGTTTCTTATCAGGATGTCCTTGAGATCCTGTAATGCTTCTTTATCTGCGCACTCAATACTATCGATCTTGTCATTTATCTTTCGTTCGTTGACTTCATCTTCCTCTTCTTCTACCATCTCCATGTGCATGATAGGCACCGCCAGCTCCCGCTCACCCGTTTTATCCTTGAACTCGACGATTCCCTTGTTAACATCAATAACACATCCTTCTTCCTGGAGGAAACTTATGCCTAAAATACATGGTCTCACTAATTCTGGAATAATTAAAAATACGCACTCCATCTTAACCTCATTAATATAAATATCACATAATATCTGTTTCCTAATTAATTTTGACTTTTTACCTACAGCGCTTACGATTAGTGTATTGGTCATCGGTAATTCCTCATAAGGTATCAGGTGTTGTATGTTTTGTTGATACCACGTTTCAGATAGACCACTTACCGCGCTACCAGTATCGACTAGTGCTGAGACCGTGATATTTCCGTTAATCTTAATAGTAATTTCGGGACATTTCAACATGCGTTGAATACTCTCTTCTTTGTCGTCACATAACAAGTCATGTCGTAAATCAGGTAGTAGTACGTTCATTCTGTCATGTTGCTTTTGCGTTGTCGCAGCGGCTATCTCCCTTCGTAGACATTTTAATTTTTTTTTCTTTTTTTCCAACCTCCATCCTTCCTGCAGACGAGGTCGATGCTTTGTTATTTGTAAACTCAATAGTATTTACTTGCTGTCGGTCGATGGGTGTGACAAATGGCTTTTTACCGTCTCTCTCTACCCACCCTGGTCTCGGCGAAAATCCTTTGTTTTGTGTAACGGTGCTACTCGGTGTCGTCTCACCCCCTCTTCGAACAACTTTCTCCTGATTCGGTGCGTAATCAAAATCTCTGTTCCGGCGGTTTTGAATGTTTGAGTATTCTAATATTAAAGATTCAAAATTTTGTATCGTATTCACGCCCAGCGTGACTACTGCTACTTCAAATTCTCGTCCAAAATGCCGGTCGATTTTTTTGGTTAGTTGCAGGTTAGTTATGGCCGGTGTTAACTGTCTACTTTCAAGTAAAAGCCTCTCCATATATTGTACTGGATTGAGTCCGCTGCGCCAGTTGTATCGGCCGAACTCCAGGTTATCACCTATCGCGTCTTGTTTTTCTTGCCCCCAATACTTCTGGATAAATGCTTCCTTGAATTCTTCAAAGTTGCTGACCTGGTTGCTGATTACCCTCCACCAGACCTCTGCATCAGCTTCTAAATGTCTTCCGATCCACTTAGTGTTGTCACTCGGGTAGTGCTGTTCTTGAAATTCTGATAATTCTTTTAGAAACTCCATGGGGTATCTGTCGCTTCCACTGTATTTTAATTCATTATGTGGCGTTCCGTTTATACGATTTCCTGGTATACCTTCGACGCCTACTAATTGCCGTTGCAATCTCTCCTGATTTTCTTTCGTTTTAGCTAAATGACCTTTCAATTCTTCCAGTCGCGTGACTCTCTCTCTGTCGGTTTCTTCTGTAGACCGTTGTCTCCCGTCTACTTCCACAATTTTCTGTTTGAGCGTGTTGATCGTCTCTCCATGTTCCTTATGTTGTAGTTTCAAACTCTTTTGTATTTCTTTCTTCAATTCTTCGTTCTTCTTACCAGCGTCTTTGATATGTGAGTCGACTTTACTGTCCATCTTCTCCATTCTCGTCAAGGTGTTAGTGATCGCCCCCTGCCCTTCTTGACGATCTACTTCACGTAATCTTTTATTCTCCGCAGTCTGTCCTTTGAGTTCGTCACTAAGCTCCTTCACTGCACTCTCCGTTTTCTCTTGTAATTCGTTAAATTTTTCTCCCATTTATTGTTGTGTTCCCGCAATTCGTTCTTTAGCTGTCCGAACTGTTCTGCTTGTTTATCTAATCTCTCGTTAATTTCTTCCTTCTGTTTATCTGATTTCTCATTTTGTTTCTCGAATTGCTGCTTGATGAAATCCATCAGCATCTGAAAGTCATTCTCTCGGGATTGTGACATTTGTCCCCGCGCCCTGGTCTTATTGACCTCGGTACTACTGTCCTGGGTAATTGGTGTGTCTTTCTCTGATACTACGAGGCCTAATTGGTTGTTAACATCAAACTCGATACTGTCGAAATTGTCCGCCATTCTCGCTCTATTCCGTGTTATCATTCAAGCTATCTACTTTCACTAGTTTACACTACTCTTAACGTACTTATATACTACACCACTGCCTGCACTCAGCCTTTGGTGAAATTAATTTGAATTAATTCTTGAATCAAATTACACACGCTTTGCGGTAGCCGCCATGTTATTTAATGGTAATTTATGCATTATTATTATTTAATATGATAATTAATATGATTAATTATTTAATTGACAAAATTTATTATTTGAACTGAGAAATTTTATTGTGTTAAAATGCCAATTTATTATGCGGATATATGCATAATCATTTAATTAACAATGAGCAATTAATTGATTGTTTATTAATTCGTAACGACAAATGTAAAATCAAATCACCCCTGCCAATCCTCGGCTTCCTATAGGTCGACACTAGTTCACCTAGTCACCCCAAACTCTGGCTAAACTCTCCTCCTACGCGATTCCATGAAAAAGCAATAGCCCCGCCTGTCAATCAATCCTTTCAGTTGTCTTACTGTACAGGCAATAATTTTTCATCTCCTTGACACCTCTCTACTTCTAGCGTGTCGAATCGTGGTAGTGTACTCGTGTTTTCTCGCTACATCCTTTCTGTTAGCAAGCTGTAGTTCTTTTTAAGTGTTACATGGATTCCAGCTGTGTGTGACCTCGTTAATTCTTTGTTTCGTACTCTTCTCAATTGTTCTATTCCTTGAGTCTCCGTATACCCTTTTAAGCTGTGTCGTCGTATTGTCCCGTATATGTATCACCAACAATACGATCGGCTGTGTACAGAGTATTTTCTAAGTAAGCCATGTGCTGGTCCGTTTCTTTGTTACACTTTCGCCCGAGACAATGCAGTACTCTCTACTCTAATTCACTTCGGCTACACTTATTGTTCTTCGTTCATGTCGAGCGAGGCGTAGATCAGTTGTCTGTCAACCCATTTCTTTGAATGACCGTCGCTACTAGCGTACACATTCATCAATGCTGTGACAGCCAACGCCTGCCCTTGTGTGTCCACGTCAATCCCAAATTTTCAAAAAAAAATCTAGTGTTACAGTGTCCCCAGTTTTGATTCGGCGTGGTGATCTCAGAATCCGACGAACGGAACTCGCCCTGTTTCTCCCTTAACTCCCCATGTTCATCCTTCACAACAAAAGGTTTAGTACTTTCACTGTTGTACACACTGACCCACTTTCGCTTTTCACCCCCTTTACTTTCACTATTGAACCTATTTCTGACCATTCTGGGTACATGAATTCGTTTTACATTAATATTCGCACTTACATGCTATGAATACAATGCAAAAACATATCTTCTCATAAACGTAATAATAAACATCTTAACATTCATATTATTCCAATCGATATTATGGGCTAAAATTACAAATATCCACTGCCTATTCTCCCTTAAAACAATCAAAACAAAATTTACACGCTAGTTATGTTTATATTATTAACATAATTGTACATTAATTCAATACATCCTCATACTTTCATATTGTAACCAATATTTAAAAATTTTACCACGTTACTTTCTATATATTCAAACAAGTTTAATTCAATACAATTTTTCCTTTAACTCCTTATATCATCATACTATACATGAAATAATTCTACAAAAAAACATCTTATTACTTATAATTTATTAGTAATATTTACGTATCATTATTTAAGTATTCCTTGCTTTTACAACTTTACATCTTAGTTTGTTTGTCACATTTATTAAATTATATACATAAATTTACCAGCTTTCTTTCTAAAACATATCTTCTATTGATACATCTTAATAATGTACTCATCGTTTATTTTGGCAATAATAATTTTTTTTTTTTTTTTAAGTTAAGCTAGCCTGAATAATATGGCCGTGTTAACACCCTATTCCGTGACGAGATTCCATCCATCCGACGTCCTTAACTATTTCATACGTCATGGTATACTTCTTGTTTACCATATAGCGTAGTCACCATCTCCGCTGTCTTCATTATATCAGTCCTCTCTTTTCTTCCTCATTCCTTTTAGTAATATACTTCTTCAATTGGCGTATATTGAATTTTCCTCGAATTCTACAGTCTACCACCACGTATGTTGATTCGCCCAATATTTGGCTTATCTTAAACGGTCCACTAAATAATTCGCAAAACGTCTCTATACGTTTTTGAGTTGCGTCTGATTGTGTATACGTCCTGATTAATACTAGGTCGCCAATCTCAAACTTTGTTGTTTTATTCGATTCGTTCATCCACTTGGCATGTTTTTCCCTTTTGGTACGTATTTTTACAAATATTTCCGTCTTATTTTCTTGATTGTCCTTCGTGATGTCAGCGTCAAGATACTTCTCCCATATTCGTATCGGTTTCTTTCCCATATGGTCTTCATATGGTGTAATCTCAATCGTTTCGTGGTACGTTTCGTTAAGACAATTTTCAATGGTTTTCACATACCGTGACCACTTTGTATGTTGTTGGTTATTGATGAAAATTCTGAATAAGTTACCTAGTTGCCGGGTAACGCGCTCTGCTAGGTTCGAACAAGGGTTACGTATTGCAGTGTATCTGGGCTGAATGTTTAAACTTTCCAACCCGCTGACCTATTGTCTAGCAGTGAATTGCGTACCGTTATCCGTCAACAAAGCTTTGGGCGAGCCAAATTCTTCACAATACTGTCGTACCCTTTTCAATGTTGCTGTGGTCGTTGCCCTTCGCAATGTTTACAGTTTTACATGCTTAGTAAAATTATCAATGATGACGAAAATGTACTTGATTCCTCCTACCGAAGTCGGTAAAGGTCCGTAAAAATCACCGCTGCATAAATCACCCTTTTCCTTTGGTATTATCGGTCGCGTACCACCGAATAAATTTCTATTTTGCGTGTCCTTATACCGTTGGCACATGTCGCACGTTCGTATATATGCATTTACCTTCTTAGCCAATTGGTACATGGTGAAATGCTCCTGGATCATCTTGGTACATTTCTTCGTGCCAAGGTGCCCATACATTTGGTGGATTTCGGCTATTACCTTGTCAGACATCCCTCTCGGTAAACATAACCTCCATTGTCCTTTCCATTTTCTGTATAACTTATTGTTACTGTATTTATAAAATTTGTTTAAGTTGTTTTTGCCATCATCGTTCTCTAACCTATCAATAATACATTTCAATTTCTCATCACTTGTTTGGTATTTATTTATTTCCCTTAGCATTTTACTAACCTCTCTATTCATCTTGATTACAATGTGGTTCATTATATATTCGCAGCTGTCCTCGAATGTTTCTCCTTCTGTCACATCCTCCGGGTTTCTACTCAACGTATCAGCGACAATATTCTCTTTGCCCTTGCAGTGTACAATATGAAATTTGTACTCCTGAATGCTTAAAATCCATCGAGTAATCCTTGAATTATTTAAATGACATTTATTCATGAAGGTGAGTGCCTTATTATCTGTGATAATTGTCAATGGTTGCCCCAGTACATAGATGCGGAATTTTTCCAAACATCTCACTATACACAGCAATTCCTTCTCTGTGGTATAATAGTTTCGCTCTGCTCCCTTAAATGTTTTGCTGGTAAACGCGATGACGCCGATCTTCCCACAATCGTCTAATTGATACAATTGTCCGCCGTATGCGAAATCGCTCGCGTCACACTGCATGTAATATCGTTGATTATTTCGTGGAAATTTCAATATTACAGACTCAATAAACAAATCCTTTACATTCTGGAAACATTCTCCTAATTCCGATGTCCATTTGAATTTCTTTTCCTTCTTTAATAACTCTATCAATGGTTGTGTCGTCTGGGCGTACCTGTCTGTGAAACGGTTATAAAAATTAGTTAATCCGAGGAATCCCTTCAATTGTTTCTGATTCCGTGGCGTAGGGAAATTTCTGATCGCAGCAATTTTTTCGTCCGTCGCGAGTATCCCATTTGTTGTTAGGCGGTAACCTAAATAGGATATCTCTTGCCGGAAGAACTGAGATTTTTCTAAATTAATCGTAAGATTCGCTATACGTAGGTTTGATAATAATAATTATAAATGTAATAAATGAGTTTTGATGTTGTCGGAGTAGCATAAACAATCATCCAGATAAATTATGGTGTTCCTCTTTACATCGTCGTCCAGTAAAGAAACCCTGTCCAGACCTCGAGTCAACGCTGCTGAACTGGTGCTGAGTCCGAATGGTGTTACGGTGAAACGGTAGCACTTTCCATCGTAGATGAATGCAGTGTAATCTCGGCATGAATTTTTTAATGGAACTTGCCAGAAGCTACTGGTCAGATCGACCGTCGATAAGTATCGCATCTCCCCGAACCTTGCTAATATTTCTTGGATTGGTAGAGCCCCTTCGTAGTCAGGTACCGTCACACTATTTAGGCCTACCTTGCTAGTGTCTAGGCACAGTCTAACTCTCCCGTCTTTCTTGATAACAGTCACCAGCGGGTTGACATATGGGCTATTACATCGCTCGATGACCCCATATCTCACCATCTTTTCAATTTCCGTGTCTACCTTTTCCTTATAATCTATTGGCACTGGCCATCCTCGCTGAAAGTACGGTGTTTGATCAGTTACTCTAAACTCGTGTTCGTAACACTTCATTCTCCCCGGGCGCTCTCTAAATAAACTCTTGTTTCTTATCAGGATGTCCTTGAGATCCTGTAATGCTTCTTTATCTGCGCACTCAATACTATCGATCTTGTCATTTATCTTTCGTTCGTTGACTTCATCTTCCTCTTCTTCTACCATCTCCATGTGCATGATAGGCACCGCCAGCTCCCGCTCACCCGTTTTATCCTTGAACTCGACGATTCCCTTGTTAACATCAATAACACATCCTTCTTCCTGGAGGAAACTTATGCCTAAAATACATGGTCTCACTAATTCTGGAATAATTAAAAATACGCACTCCATCTTAACCTCATTAATATAAATATCACATAATATCTGTTTCCTAATTAATTTTGACTTTTTACCTACAGCGCTTACGATTAGTGTATTGGTCATCGGTAATTCCTCATAAGGTATCAGGTGTTGTATGTTTTGTTGATACCACGTTTCAGATAGACCACTTACCGCGCTACCAGTATCGACTAGTGCTGAGACCGTGATATTTCCGTTAATCTTAATAGTAATTTCGGGACATTTCAACATGCGTTGAATACTCTCTTCTTTGTCGTCACATAACAAGTCATGTCGTAAATCAGGTAGTAGTACGTTCATTCTGTCATGTTGCTTTTGCGTTGTCGCAGCGGCTATCTCCCTTCGTAGACATTTTAATTTTTTTTTCTTTTTTTCCAACCTCCATCCTTCCTGCAGACGAGGTCGATGCTTTGTTATTTGTAAACTCAATAGTATTTACTTGCTGTCGGTCGATGGGTGTGACAAATGGCTTTTTACCGTCTCTCTCTACCCACCCTGGTCTCGGCGAAAATCCTTTGTTTTGTGTAACGGTGCTACTCGGTGTCGTCTCACCCCCTCTTCGAACAACTTTCTCCTGATTCGGTGCGTAATCAAAATCTTTGTTCCGGCGGTTTTGAATGTTTGAGTATTCTAATATTAAAGATTCAAAATTTTGTATCGTATTCACGCCCAGCGTGACTACTGCTACTTCAAATTCTCGTCCAAAATGCCGGTCGATTTTTTTGGTTAGTTGCAGGTTAGTTATGGCCGGTGTTAACTGTCTACTTTCAAGTAAAAGCCTCTCCATATATTGTACTGGATTGAGTCCGCTGCGCCAGTTGTATCGGCCGAACTCCAGGTTATCACCTATCGCGTCTTGTTTTTCTTGCCCCCAATACTTCTGGATAAATGCTTCCTTGAATTCTTCAAAGTTGCTGACCTGGTTGCTGATTACCCTCCACCAGACCTCTGCATCAGCTTCTAAATGTCTTCCGATCCACTTAGTGTTGTCACTCGGGTAGTGCTGTTCTTGAAATTCTGATAATTCTTTTAGAAACTCCATGGGGTATCTGTCGCTTCCACTGTATTTTAATTCATTATGTGGCGTTCCGTTTATACGATTTCCTGGTATACCTTCGACGCCTACTAATTGCCGTTGCAATCTCTCCTGATTTTCTTTCGTTTTAGCTAAATGACCTTTCAATTCTTCCAGTCGCGTGACTCTCTCTCTGTCGGTTTCTTCTGTAGACCGTTGTCTCCCGTCTACTTCCACAATTTTCTGTTTGAGCGTGTTGATCGTCTCTCCATGTTCCTTATGTTGTAGTTTCAAACTCTTTTGTATTTCTTTCTTCAATTCTTCGTTCTTCTTACCAGCGTCTTTGATATGTGAGTCGACTTTACTGTCCATCTTCTCCATTCTCGTCAAGGTGTTAGTGATCGCCCCCTGCCCTTCTTGACGATCTACTTCACGTAATCTTTTATTCTCCGCAGTCTGTCCTTTGAGTTCGTCACTAAGCTCCTTCACTGCACTCTCCGTTTTCTCTTGTAATTCGTTAAATTTTTCTCCCATTTATTGTTGTGTTCCCGCAATTCGTTCTTTAGCTGTCCGAACTGTTCTGCTTGTTTATCTAATCTCTCGTTAATTTCTTCCTTCTGTTTATCTGATTTCTCATTTTGTTTCTCGAATTGCTGCTTGATGAAATCCATCAGCATCTGAAAGTCATTCTCTCGGGATTGTGACATTTGTCCCGCGCCCTGGTCTTATTGACCTCGGTACTACTGTCCTGGGTAATTGGTGTGTCTTTCTCTGATACTACGAGGCCTAATTGGTTGTTAACATCAAACTCGATACTGTCGAAATTGTCCGCCATTCTCGCTCTATTCCGTGTTATCATTCAAGCTATCTACTTTCACTAGTTTACACTACTCTTAACGTACTTATATACTACACCACTGCCTGCACTCAGCCTTTGGTGAAATTAATTTGAATTAATTCTTGAATCAAATTACACACGCTTTGCGGTAGCCGCCATGTTATTTAATGGTAATTTATGCATTATTATTATTTAATATGATAATTAATATGATTAATTATTTAATTGACAAAATTTATTATTTGAACTGAGAAATTTTATTGTGTTAAAATGCCAATTTATTATGCGGATATATGCATAATCATTTAATTAACAATGAGCAATTAATTGATTGTTTATTAATTTGTAACGACAAATGTAAATCAAATCACCCCTGCCAATCCTCGGCTTCCTATAGGTCGACACTAGTTCACCTAGTCACCCCAAACTCTGGCTAAACTCTCCTCCTACGCGATTCCATGAAAAAGCAATAGCCCCGCCTGTCAATCAATCCTTTCAGTTGTCTTACTGTACAGGCAATAATTTTTCATCTCCTTGACACCTCTCTACTTCTAGCGTGTCGAATCGTGGTAGTGTACTCGTGTTTTCTCGCTACATCCTTTCTGTTAGCAAGCTGTAGTTCTTTTTAAGTGTTACATGGATTCCAGCTGTGTGTGACCTCGTTAATTCTTTGTTTCGTACTCTTCTCAATTGTTCTATTCCTTGAGTCTCCGTATACCCTTTTAAGCTGTGTCGTCGTATTGTCCCGTATATGTATCACCAACAATACGATCGGCTGTGTACAGAGTATTTTCTAAGTAAGCCATGTGCTGGTCCGTTTCTTTGTTACACTTTCGCCCGAGACAATGCAGTACTCTCTACTCTAATTCGCTTCGGCTACACTTATTGTTCTTCGTTCATGTCGAGCGAGGCGTAGATCAGTTGTCTGTCAACCCATTTCTTTGAATGACCGTCGCTACTAGCGTACACGTTCATCAATGCTGTGACAGCCAACGCCTGCCCTTGTGTGTCCACGTCAATCCCAAATTTTCAAAAAAAAATCTAGTGTTACAGTGTCCCCAGTTTCGATTCGGCGTGATGATCTCAGAATCCGACGAACGGAACTCGCCCTGTTTCTCCCTTAACTCCCCATGTTCATCCTTCACAACAAAAGGTTTAGTACTTTCACTGTTGTACACACTGACCCACTTTCGCTTTTCACCCCCTTTACTTTCACTATTGAACCTATTTCTGACCATTCTGGGTACATGAATTCGTTTTACATTAATATTCGCACTTACATGCTATGAATACAATGCAAAAACATATCTTCTCATAAACGTAATAATAAACATCTTAACATTCATATTATTCCAATCGATATTATGGGCTAAAATTACAAATATCCACTGCCTATTCTCCCTTAAAACAATCAAAACAAAATTTACACGCTAGTTATGTTTATATTATTAACATAATTGTACATTAATTCAATACATCCTCATACTTTCATATTGTAACCAATATTTAAAAATTTTACCACGTTACTTTCTATATATTCAAACAAGTTTAATTCAATACAATTTTTCCTTTAACTCCTTATATCGATCATACTATACATGAAATAATTCTACAAAAAAACATCTTATTACTTATAATTTATTAGTAATATTTACGTATCATTATTTAAGTATTCCTTGCTTTTACAACTTTACATCTTAGTTTGTTTGTCACATTTATTAAATTATATACATAAATTTACCAGCTTTCTTTCTAAAACATATCTTCTATTGATACATCTTAATAATGTACTGATCGTTTATTTTGGCAATAATAATTTTTTTTTTTTTTTTAAGTTAAGCTAGCCTGAATAATATGGCCGTGTTAACACCCTATTCCGTGACGAGATTCCATCCATCCGACGTCCTTAACTATTTCATACGTCATGGTATACTTCTTGTTTACCATATAGCGTAGTCACCATCTCCGCTGTCTTCATTATATCAGTCCTCTCTTTTCTTCCTCATTCCTTTTAGTAATATACTTCTTCAATTGGCGTATATTGAATTTTCCTCGAATTCTACAGTCTACCACCACGTATGTTGATTCGCCCAATATTTGGCTTATCTTAAACGGTCCACTAAATAATTCGCAAAACGTCTCTATACGTTTTTGAGTTGCGTCTGATTGTGTATACGTCCTGATTAATACTAGGTCGCCAATCTCAAACTTTGTTGTTTTATTCGATTCGTTCATCCACTTGGCATGTTTTTCCCTTTTGGTACGTATTTTTACAAATATTTCCGTCTTATTTTCTTGATTGTCCTTCGTGATGTCAGCGTCAAGATACTTCTCCCATATTCGTATCGGTTTCTTTCCCATATGGTCTTCATATGGTGTAATCTCAATCGTTTCGTGGTACGTTTCGTTAAGACCATTTTCAATGGTTTTCACATACCGTGACCACTTTGTATGTTGTTGGTTATTGATGAAAATTCTGAATAAGTTACCTAGTTGCCGGGTAACGCGCTCTGCTAGGTTCGAACAAGGGTTACGTATTGCAGTA